>VYZT01007662.1:75134-164460 GCA_013400735.1 Pomatostomus ruficeps | reverse complement strand
GAATGGCAGCTGGGAGCAACTCCAGCTTTATGCCTCATGGTTAGTGATGACATGGGAGTGATGGCACAGTTTCCTATCTGTCCTGGGTACAAGGCACTGTGACCAAGTGTCCTCAACAGGTAATTCTCCTTTGCTGGGTCCCTAGATCTAATGTACCTTCATATAGAAACAGCAATATCTCTTGAAGACTTCTGTCACCTGGAAGAGACTTCCCTAAGGGTCAAATGCAAAATATTCTTTCTCTGGCACTTCCCTTTTCTCCTCCTAGCTCTAAGGATCTCTGTCTTTAGACTCCTGGCAATCTCCTTCCCAATTATTTTCCCCCTTGCTGTGCTCCCAGCCTGCTGGAGAGCTGTTTAGAAATGCTTTGACTCAGCCTCTCTCAGTTCTCACGACATTTCAGCTCTCTTGCTCAATGCCTTGGCTCTGGACCTTTCCTCGCTGGCTGCTTGGGCTCCAAAACAAGATCGACAGTCACTGGAAAGTCCCCTTGGCCAGGAGGGCTTGGCTTGGGTTGGAGAAGTTCCATGACGGTCTTGGTTTCTGGGAGTTATGTTTGGGGATTTAGAAAGTGAATTAGGATGAGTGAAAAGGGATGGGACCAAAGGCTTGATTTTCCCCAGCTCTTGTATTATACCAGAACCCCAACTGGCTGAAAGCTGAAAGGCGCATCTACTGCACCTGAGAAGCACAAATTTCATTGTAGCACATTGCCTTTTAGGCCTCTTAACACAAGTCAAATTTTATCAGAGCTTTATCAGTTGATACCAGACCTTTAGCATCCTCATTCTGGAACAATCAGTCTTTTGCCACCATGGGAACAGCCTGGAAAAACCACCTCTACCAGAATGAGTTCTGTTCTATCTGAAGAGGTTTCTAACATACTGTGATGGTAGATCTATGAATCAATAAGTCAAAGTCCTGAAAAATTCAAATGATTTGATAGAAGGAAAAGTGTCCCATTGGTGGTGTTCAGCTGCACTCTCTAGTGCCTCACTGTGGGTAAGGTTTTCCCCCACTGCTTTGCCTGAGAGACTGGAAGCTACTAAATACCTTTTTCTTTTGATTGTTATTAACAGCTTAACAAATGTATCATTGCTCATAGCAAAAAATTCCTAGGATGCTGGAAGTGTTGCTTTCTAAGGGGGGTTTCCACAAGTGTTAAATACATTTTGGAGGGACCATGATGTCATGTGCCACAAAATGAGGTTTAGTTGGTGAGACAAGGGAAGGGCAATGACCCTCAGCTGCTGCACACAACCCTTATATTGAGGAAATAATGTGGCCAAGATCCTCTTACCTGTGCTTTTGTTCTTAATTTGGTTAAAAAAATATTTGTGAAGTTCCTTGTCAGAGCTGACAAAATCTTCTGCAGTTCCTCATTATTGACTTTAAACACTGTTTCTAACCCTGACCTAAAGAGAGACAGAGATCACCAATGAGTTAATGTTAAAATGTAAACCATTACACAGCCCTAAGCATGTTATCTGGATTGGCATGTTGGATATTATTTTAAAATAAACTTGCGTTTCTAGTACTTCCTCTTGGAAACACTTAATGGGTCAAAGTAATGGTTCTTTTTGCACAATCCTGTACACTGAAAATTAATCATAGCTGAGTAACTGTGGTTAAAATACCCCACAGATTTCCTCATCAGGTGGTATGGTGCAGCGATGTGGAGCAGTTACGTAGGCCAGTTGCTTTTTCACTCAAGCAACACTTCTGCTAAATGCTTTCCAGGTACCTGGGAGAGAACTGAGGGCTATGGGGAAAGTAAATAATAAAGCCAGAGAAGGGGAAGCTGCTGACCCTGTGTCCCCCAGAGCCTGTCTGGGGCACTCCACACAATGTCTATCAGCAGCAGCGATGGTAACTACAGGGATGGAAACCCCTGTAGGTGGAATTTCCTAAGGACACTGCATACTTGTGCAATGTTTCACCCTATGAGAAAGAAAACTTCTGAGAGGTTAATGAAATTGTGTGTGTGTGTGTGTGTGTGTGTGTGTGTGTGTGTGTGTGTGTATGTGTGTGTGCTTTAGGGGCATTGCAAGCTGCTGGCTTTCTTCTCACTTTCCATCCCTATCCCACTGTAACATGCTCGGTGTTGATGGAGGGTGGAACTGAGGCAGCACCACCACAAAAAAAGGCATCACCTGTGATGCCCGAGCTTCCTTGGATGTGCCACATCCACTGCTATAAACACAGGGAACAGCAGGTTCCTGTCACTGCCTAGACTTATATGTCTGAAGCTGCCCTAGCAGGACTATAAAGCACCCAACACCATCCCTGTCAGCCTAGGCTGGAGCTCAGGACTGTAACTCCAGTTGAGCACCTGAAGTCTGGGTCCAGCATCCAAAAAATCGTGCTGTTAGGACTCCTACCTCTGCCCCACAACTCATCACCCCAGGCCGATGAATATTTAACTTGACTCAGGAATAAACCGATCACCCAAACACTGCCAGCTCCCTGCCTGGGGCTGGCGTCTCCGTTCCCGTCTCCTGTGTCCAGCAGGGAAGGGGCAGCAGTGTCCCGCAGGGGCAGCAGGAGGCTGCGGCGAGGTGAGCATTGCTGGAGAGACCGTGCCACCTAGAGACTTCCCGGCGGTAGTGCTCCGGAGACACCGAGCGCGAAATACCCTCCATCCCCTGAATAATACTTGGCATGCGCATCCCTGCGGAGGCAGTGCCAGGCTGCGGCGCAGCAGCAGGGGCTGGAGATCACATCCCAAGCTTTTCGGTGGCCAGAGCCCATGCACTAGTCCGGTGTTGTTTTGCTGGGTTGGCAAACCAAAGCACCACATCTGCATGGCAGAGATGACCCCAGATGCTGATGAGCCCCTGGCCCTCAGCACAGGGCTGATGGACCAGACCCTGGGGCATGCACTCAGTGGCACCATCCTACTTACGGGGTCAGTGATAGATCTTTGACAGTCAGCCTGATGATACCTGATCATCAGAGGCACTTTCCAACACATGGTTTGAAGTAAGTAATTCATGCAAAGCCCTGGAAGTTCCAGATGCCAGCAGCAATGGCATATTTTTGGGTTGAATGCTTTCATAGAGTTTCCCCCAGCCCAGTGACAAAGGCAGCCTTGAGACCGTTTCTGGGTTTATTCTGCAAACCCCCAGAACAAAAAACATGGGAAAAACATCCCCTGAGGCTGAAAAAGATGCTCTGAAAAGGAATTTAAAACTCTCATGCAAGCACTGAATCTTCACTCTTGTGACTTTCGTTTGCATCCCTTGGGGAAAATCCTCACATGAGATTAGAAGGGCTGGAGGCTGAGCACCCACCAGGGCACCTCAAGGAGAGCTTGGTCTTTCCTTTCCAGATTCTGCCACCCTCCCAGACCCCAGAAATGCAGCAGCTCATCTTGGGGGGAGCAGACTTACACCAGGTCGTGGAAGCTGTTGATGTAGGCAACAAGATAGGGCACAAAGATGGGGCTGTCCTGGACGGTGCTCCATGCTGTGAACTCCTGCTCAAACCTGTAGGAAAATACACCCAGGTAACACTAATGGTGAGGGCACTGAGGATGCCTCATCTTCTGTGTACATGATGGTGTCAGGAGACACCCGTGGCTGGCCCCGCCTGTCCCCTCTGTATGCAGACAAGTTTTTTCCAGCTGTCATAACATGTGTGTGCAGTGGAGGGGAATAGATGGCAGATAATTACGGGTTTAGGGTGCGCTCGCCTGAGCAGGTACGCAGCACTTTTGGAGAGATGCCAGGGATGTTGGGAGGCCAAATCTCTGACTTTTCTTCATGCTGAGGGTTTAATTGCAGGTATGGTACACAGGCTTATAAATCTGAGCCTTCATTTCTCTGGCTTTTGGGGGAATATATTATGTGCCCTTTAAGCACACAGGGAAAGGATTTAGTGAGGGCTGATTTTAAAACAGAAGATGAATAGGAATAGGGCAGCACACCTACCTTCACCCCCCAAAAAACCTCAGTGTGGTTGTTAGGTAGTTGTTTTTTGTGTAGCACCAATTTCATGGGGTTGACAGCTGTTTGACAGCCAGGTCCATGCTGAAGGCAGGAGGCTGTGTGCTTAGGCAGGCTTTGCCTGGTGGTCCCGTTCTTTGTCAGGGTAAAGGAACCTGCTTGAGCTGGCCTCAGCCACTTGCATCTTAGGTTTGTTTAAGTAAAAGCTTAAGTTTCAGTGGTCCCTTAATCTGAGAGCCCTGGCTGCTCCAGCTTGCATTTTACACATTTTAAACAATAAAAAAAGAAAGAAAAAAATTAAGAAAAAGTAATTTTTTAAAAAAAGAGAACAAAGAAAATGGAAAAGAAGAACAAAGAAAAAAAGTAAAAACATTATTTCAGCAATCTCCTTTGGACTGGTTAAGTTTAAGGGACTCAGAAGGCAGTCCAGATGTGTGTTTTGCCAGGGTGTAGTAGAAAGGATCTCATCAGCCACTTTTTATGCCCATAGCCATGGGATGCCAGAGAAAACTGCTCAGCAGGACTCATCCCTGGATACCTAGAGGATGTTTTGGGCAAGCAGGCTTTTGGTCTGGGGGGTCCATAACCACTGCTTGCTCATGACTGAAGCTGCAACAGTATCCAATGTCACCGAAGTCCTGGGTGGATGGGACTGCAGTGGTCCCATTCCTTTCCAGATGGCAGCTACTTCTCAGAACTCTGACATTAGATTTTTGGACTCACAAAGAGTCCCATCTGGGTCTGTTTATGACTCCCTCCAAGTTGTTTTTCAGGTTGCTTATTACTGGGCTCATTGTGCTATCTAATTCTCCCAGGAGCAGTCCTGTGCCTGCTCAGTGCCACTGTCTGGTCCAGTGCCTAGACCTTTTCCCTGTTTTTTTACTCCTTTGGAAAGAAAGTGCTGCCCAGAGCAGTGCTGACCTTGGTATGAATTCAAGCAGCTCTGCCATGCACAATTCAAGCATTTTTGTTTCCAGGCTTCTACTGATATTTCCAGATATCTTCATGTGCTCCCCGATGATCTAGAAAAGGGAATGAAGAAACTCCAGTGAGTGGGACAATCACTGGTGAAACATTCTTCACAAGGATCACATGCAGCTTTGGTCGGAAAGAATGGCTCACCTAGCAGAGGGCCAAACAGCCAACCTTTTGCCAGGAGGTTTTCATTAATCTCTGGCAGTTTTAAAAATTATAGTGCGGAATGGGCCAAGAAGCACCAAATGATTTGTGATGTAATCATTCACCCCTAATGGCCTCATGCCCTTCTGCTGTCTGAATGTGAGTTAGAGGTGGTATTGGCTGGAGCCCCGAGGTGTCCTGGTGTCATCCTCCTCTTTTGGGGGGAATTTCTGGAGGGCTCAATCCCCAACCCAGAGCCCAAGGGGAGCTGATGTATCCCCGTGTATGACCCCATGATAAGGGTGACTATAAGCCCCATCCCTGAGGATCCACACAAGCCCCCTTCTCAGGAGTGATACCAGGGCAGCACAGGGGGTCAGGCATCACCCTGAACTCTTGTTCGCACTGAAACTCCTCCCAGATTCCCATTCCCACAACCCCAGCTGCACTTCTGGAGTGAGGCGTGTTGCAGTCCCGCTCTGGTACTTCCCAAGGCATCCTATCCATCTGCTAAATCAATTCAGACCTGCCTTCCCTGTGATCACATAATGTGTAATATTCCTCTATGGAAAAAGAGTCACGTCAGCAGGCAAAACTCTTTGATTTTCTTTCTTTCTCTATCCCTCTCTTTTTTTTGTTAGTATTATTTAATTGAAGTGACTCAACCAATTGAGTGATGAAAAATAATCCAAACCCCTCCTGCATTTATTACCCTGTTGTCCCTAAAGCTAGTAGGGGCTTTTGTTTTTTGTACTGTTTAAATTGGAGTGGCTGTCACTGCCTACGGCTTTTCTCCAGCTTCCACAGCCCTGGGACAAAGTTGCTCTTTAAGCCAAAGGTTTTTTCAAAGAAACCTTTTCTTTCCACCTTTTTTCCCAATTCTCTTTCTTCTCCCTAATCAAAGAGGTTTAGGGACTTTAAAATCAGTTGCCTATTATGTTGCTGACACAATTGACAGCAGGTTTAATTTGCAGCTAAAAGGCAAGCGGGAGAGCTAAAAGTTGTAATAAATGGCATTTTCTGCTCTAATGTATTCTGCCAGTGCGTGACTTACATAAATTATCGCAGGAGGCGGTACCTCCACCCCAGTAGGAAACGATCCAGTTTCCCTGGAGCCACGGAGACCCCCCACACTTTCCCCCCTCTAATTAAATACCGTTTGAATATCAAAAGAGAGTGAGGCGTGGTAGAGGTTTTCCTTCTCTTCTGAATGAACTTCCTTCTCCCATTTCTCCGTGACCTCTATTCTCAGGATGTTTCCAAAATAACTTTTGATTTTCCCCTAAATGTTAAACATAGGAAGGAAACATGCAGCTCAGGATAATGAAGCAAACATGAGTTCAGCGCCTTGCTGTGTTTTGCTCCATCAGCACATGTGCACAGCCAACATGCACAGCATGGAGAGGTGAGCAGAGCCCCAGGACTTGCTCCAGACCTGTGTCTAAACAGAACCTCAGGAGAAAGCAGGAGCTGTGCTGTATGTGTGCGAGGTATTCCCAAATCAAAGGAGAGTCATTCCTCTGGCAGGGAAACAGTGGCTCAGCTGTTTGTTTGATTGCAAAGTCCTCCAACACATGGAATGCAGGGGGTCAGGATTAAAGATTAAACCAGTCCTTTCCCAGCACAGCCAGTCAGGTAAGCAGCAGCGCTGTTCAGTCCTGGCAGATAAATCAATCTTGTTGCCAGTGAAACAAAGTGATCTTTCACCGGCACAGTGGAGCAATACTGATTTCATTCAGCTGGGTACCTTGAGTTCACCTTGAGTTGTGCCCTGATTCAGAAATGATTTGCAAGAAAATGCCTGAGCCCAGCAAAGAACTAGGAAAGTCTCACATAGGGTGCCAGACAAGGGCTGCAGAAAGACAACTGGGAAGTGCCTTCATCAGAGGACACAAACCATGAGTGTGTCCTCTGGTGGGGATGTCCAAAGTCTGCCAATAGCAAACCTTAGATGTGCTGGAGGAGATCCCACACAGTGACAGTAGCTGCTGAAATGCCTTTACCCCCTACTTTGCAATGCATTCAATCTGCTGAAGCCCGGCTATGACCTTTCAGTAAGTGTCTGCCATCCTGAGTGGGTCTGGTACAGTCCTGTTGGCTCTGCTCAGGTCCCCAAGGTGGTATTCAGGAATTTTTTGCTTTAGAGTACAGGCCACTCTGTGTGCGGCCAGTAGGGCTCAGCACCTGGTGGGACTGGAAACCACAATGCAGTCATCCAAAACCTCTGTCTGGGAGCGTGGGGCTCCTGTACCTTCCTTGGGGGCACGTGGGGACTAGGTCAAAACTCTCACCTTTGCAGAAACAATGTAGTCATTTTTCAGTTTATCCCAATCAGCTGGTGTTAACAGCAGGGACAGGTTTTCTGTCTTAACCTCTGGTTTGAGATCAGGATGACCCAGAAAGAGTTCACTGGAAAGAATTAAATGAACAAATTATAATGTCTCAGAGTGTGAATAAATTGATGGAATATTCATGCAGCATGAGCTACATTACTATTAAGCCATGAGAAATACACTTAAAGATTAAATTGTGCTGCTTGTTTTCAAGGTTTAACAAGAAAATCTTGCCTTTCTATTCAAAAGCCTAATTATTCAAACCCAAAATGATCTAAAGTTCCAGCCCACTTCAGAAATCATGAGACTTCTGAGTTGTTTGGACATGAAAAGTGCCATGAGAATTTACTTTAAAATAAACAATGTGAAGCTGATTCATTCGACTACACATTTGCAAAATGCCTTTCAGGGTAATTCCTGTAGTAGCGTGTTGCTTTGGAGTTAGCCCATCTCCCTGCCTCCTCTGCAGTGTCACATCACAGCTCATGTCAGCCTGTGACTTGTCTCTGTGCATTATCCCAAGCCAGTGGCAGAGCGGGACCTGGAAGGCACTCCCGTGCCTGGGACACGAGCCATGAAGGTGGGGCCTACGTTTTGAGCTGTCATTTTGTTAATCTGGCGACATGGCTGCAATGTCCTACACACCCTGCATATTTGCTCAGCCACCAAAGAGGGTTCCCACTGCCACACCAGCACTGTGCCCACAATTAGGTTCAGATACAAATGAGGATTGTAGTGTACAAGGTCAGGCTGCTGCAGAGTGACAGCTCAGCAGAAAATAAGCTCAGCCTGCTGATAGTGTCCTGCTTCTGTGGTTCAGATTTCTCAGAGAGGTACGTCTCCACATGTGGAGCATTGTGCAACCCAGCTGCTGCCAGAGCCTGCTGCTCATTCTAAAGGACAACAGAGATTTATATCAGAGTACAGACTCTCCAGCACAACTGAAAGGACAGTCTCAAGTGTATACTCGAGAGGCTTATTCCCACCTCTTTCTTTTTTTTTTCCATTTGTTTGAATTGTAACATCAATAATGAGTTTGGGTCAGTCAATCTCTTGTTTTTTGGTTATTTATTCCAAGAGACAATGAAGTTTTTTGAATGGGAAAATCAAATGGAAACAGTGCAGAACAGCCAGGTGATTGCAAGCAGTGCCCAAAACAACTGCAAACTCTCGAAAACCACTTTCACAGCAATTTAGAGAAATATGGTGGGGACACTTTTCTTTGGTGCAGAACCTGACTGCTGAAGCTCATTTCTTTCCCTGCTCTTCTGCAATGCTGTGGTGGGGCCATGTAGGAATTTCCCTTCAGAGGAGATCTGCAGGGATTTGTGTTGCTGAGGGGATCACACATATCATTTTGGTCATCACACTGTAGGTGGGGTTTTAAGAGCAACTGGACAAGTTCACAGAAGAGACCTATTGAGGTCTGCTCAAAACAAAGACCACCTGCAGAGCAAATATTTCTTACCCAAAAGCTACCCCAGGCTAAGGGTACTCTGGGCAAGAGTGTGCTGCTGCTTGCCCTGCTCCATCACTGCCCCCTTTCTGACCATTTTGACCCACTGTTGGGCTCAGTGCTGATACTCCTGCCTTCACTCCTTCTTTGTTTTATTTGAGGGCTGCCAATGGATTTGTGTTTGTCCCTTCCTTGGACATCTGGTTCAGGCCATACCTGGACACCAGCTACCAGGACAGGCACAATTTTGCTTTGACATAACTGTTTTCACATGCTTATTTTCCAGACCCCTGAACTGCAAGGAGTTATAAGACGTCTTAAACCCCTCCCATTCAAGTAGCAGGCACATCTGAGACAGAACCTTTGTTTTCATGTGTCTAATTACCCTTGATGATGCCCTGACTACTCTGACCCCATGCATGGGGATTAACATGGCCCGTTTCTAAGTGCATCACAATTTTAATTAAACAGGAAAAAGACCTCCCACACAGACCCTCCCTGTGCCTGGAAAAGTTACTGAACAGCTGTTGGATCTTGTAAAATATCTGCAGAAAGGAACAGGTTTATCTGAGCAAGTTTATCAAATGCAAGGAGGAGCTTCCTGGAATATGGGAGCAGCATGTGGGAGAAGGAGGGGGAAATGGGGCGATGTAGATCTGTAAAAAGCAGCAAGGGCTTTATCCACAGACCTTTGTCCCCACCTATTAACAAGTTTACTATCTGGCTCCACAGTAATCACTGCATCTCGCTTGCTTGGAAAACTGAGAATGGCTCAGTGTTTTTGGAGTACCCCACAGCCCTGTGGCTCCCCAGAGGAGACAGAGGCACTGTGACAAACACAGCAGCTCACCTGTGGTAGGTGTTGGCCACCCAGTCAAGCAAGCTATAGAGTTCATGGAAATCCAGTGGTCCCTGGGAGAGTTCTTGCAAATGTGAGGCAATGGCATTGTGAAAAGCTTCCACATATGTGTCACACACCTGGTACTCCTCTGGATAGCATTTTTTTACTGATAACTTGATTTTCAGTAAATCTTCCCTCAGGTGTTCCTGAAGGAAATGTAAGTGGAGATCAAGCCAAGAAGTTACTTTTTCCCTTGATGCCATGGGTGCCTTCAGGACTCTTTTCCTTGCACTCTCGTTGACAGCTTCTCTCCAATGCTCCCTCCACTTTCTGGGCCTGCCAAGCAAGTCTGACCCAGGACGAGCAGCATTGTCTGTGCTTGGATGAGCTGCTTCTTCGTGAGCAATTAAAGTCACCATGGAGTTCAGCATGGTATGCTCTAAAGTGGGATCCTCCAGTGTTCCCTCCACTATGGACTGGATTGCATTTGTGATGGAGTTATAAAGCAAATCCACATCCTTGGATTTCCGTACAAACTCCTGGGGGTTATCGCTGTATTTCTCAGCATCCCGTTCAGAGATAATCTCATCTTCCATTAACTTGATACTTGCAAATGCTTCCAAAAGTTGTCTTTTCTGAATGAGTTCATTGATTTCCATTACTGCAGAAAGAGGGAGAAAAGGGTTGGGACAAAGCAGGATTAGGATATTGACAGGTTGGTAATAGGACAAGATGCCCAACAGGGAGACTTGCAGGGGGCTGTTCAGAGTCGTCAGGTCCCAGCAGTGCCTCTGAGACTGTTCCCCCTCCTCCCTGATCTCTCCAGCTCCTGTTTGACACAGAAGAGGAGAGGAAAATAGTGGGAAAGCAATCACTGTAAATTGAGCCACATCTCTGAACAGCTGGTTACAGAGACAGGAAATATCAAAAACCTGCTGATAGCCCTGCAGGAAGACCTCAAGCAATGGCTGGTAAGGCTGCACAGAGGGACACTGGAGGCTCAGGCTGCATAAAACCACCTCTGGCTCTGCCCCTCTGCTGCTGTGGAGACGAGGGGGAACTGGCAGCAGGAATGGTTCAGGACATACCTTACCAGCAGGACTTCCTTTAGCATGGACGTCTGTTTTTCCCTGCATACCACTGTGCTCAGCACAGCTCTGCTGTGGGCTTGGCCGTGGTGGTGTAGCCCAGCTCTGGCCCCTCTGGCTGAAAGGGCATTTCAGTGTGCTGCCCAAGAGGGCAGGGAGAGCGCCCAGGGCTCTGGCTGGGGCAGTGGGAGGGAGCACAACAGGACAGACCCCTTTGGCTCTCCTGAGCTCTTGGGTCAGATATCCCTCTAGATGGTTATGTCTGTCCCAGCCTACCCACAAGCATGTCCTCAGGGATACCAGGGCCCTGAGAGAGCCTCCTGTATGTAAGCCTACAGTCAGGTGCCAGGCACAGCCCGGCACCAGTGATTTTTTTCCCCAAGTGCTGAGCACTGCTGTCCCTGAGTGGTTTGAGGAGGTGTGTGCACTGAAGGGGCATCTAAACCTGTGGATTTGTGGTGGTCCTGGTGCTCAGGTCCCATGTGGGTTTTCTCCACCTCCTTTGCTTTTGGCACTCACCACCAGAAGTGGCTGGTGTTGGCTGAGGCTGGGGGGAAGTCACCAAATACTGCTACCCCCAAAGTGGCTGAGGTCTCCTGAGTTTCCCATTTGTTTTGCAAAGTCTTGCTTGTGCAAGAACCACTGCCTATTTGCCAGTAAGATAAGAAGTATTTGCCATGTGTTGAGGAGATCCAAGAGCACTGTTAGCTTTTCAGAGACCCTGGGAAGCTCTCGCCATCTCCAGCATCATAACAGATGCTCTGAACAGGAGATCCTGCTCTGACAATGGGCATAAGAAAAATATTAAAAAGAAGGGAAAGGATATCATTCAGGCATGTGTAGCCACTGCTTCTGGGACATACACATATAAAATTATATGGAAAAATTGGAGATCACTCCAAGAAGATATGAAGGACTGGTTCATAGTCCATAATTTCTGCCCTTGGGCTTGTCTGCACACAAGTATATTGTTTTATACCATATGTACCAAATAATCTTTGTAGCATAGGAGTATCTGTATGAGACAGAAATATGCACAATAACCCAACTATTGAGGCATCACAGAACACATCGATCTTGGAGTGCCTGTATGGTGCTACAGTTGCTTCTGCACTCAGAAGGGAGGGAAATTCTACCAATTAACTTAGTCTCTTCTAGATAAATTAATATAAAACCTGTGTTTACACAAATGCTTGCAGTGAGAGACTAGAGGAATACATTCTGTTCTGTTTATCAAAGTGAGAAAACAGCATTTAATCACCATCTAGGATAATTATTCAGGGAGGTGATGTTGGGTGCTAAATGGGTCTTTAATTTAGCAATACAAGATCAGCCAGCTGGTGGTTGAAGAAAGACAATTGAAAGGTAATTGACTATTATGCAGCTTAATGGTGCACATGGTGGAGTCTCCATCACTTGCCATACTTATCTCAGGATGGGATGTATTTCTGACAGAGCTGTTCTAGTCCAGGCCAAACACAAGCTATTGGGCAGAGAATAGGTGTTATTTGTGCAATTTCTCAGCTCGTTTATTGCAGGAGATCAGAAAGCTTCTGATAACATTTTCTGCTGCTCCTCATCTGTGACCTTGGAGACCAGACTAGCCAAGTTTATGAAATGGGCTCAGATCCAGCTGATCAACCTCACAATATATCAGTGTAAAGCCATAGAGCACATTACAGCAGTGGGGCAATGTCAGCCCAGGTATCCGATCCCTGTGGCACCCTATGAAGTACATCAAGGATTTCTTCCTAGAAATTTAGACTGAGGAGAGGCCAGGTCAGGTTGTTCCACCTCAGTCTATCTCCAGGTGAATGCATTGTAGCACCTCTGCCTTGAGAAGGTGGAGGACAGCAGTGCTCAAACCATGATCAAAGTCATTGCAGTCTGCTCACGCCTGGGGAAAGGTGAGAGCTATGCTAAAGGGAGTTGTTATAAGTTGGCTGAGACCTATCTATATAATGCTGACAAAACACATGAGAATAACCAGCCTGAGGAAGACAAAAACCAAATACTTGCAGCACTGCTGTTGTGAGGAGGACAAGTGGAAACTCAGTGCAAGATAGCAAAGTATCTGTGGAAGTCACTTTGCAAGGCAGTCTCTAAGATTAGGAACCAAAGTGGAGCTTCCAAGCTGGATCACAGCCAAACCATCTTTCTTCCCCTCTAGGCCTTGCAGCACCCTACAGAGCACAGTCAGAGGACCATCAGTCTGAGAGCTGAAGAGCAGAAATTGTCCAGGAGGGCAATGCAGGCAATAGCACACTGCATTTCTAGTTGTTGTCAGACCAGCAGTTCCCAAACTGTGCTCAGCAGGTTGGTGACTGATATGTGTGATGGGCAATATCACACTGACAGGTTGATAGGTGGGCTGCTGATATGGCTAAACTAAATCAGTGGAGGCTACAGGGCAGCATGTTCAGTGACAGAGGCCTGCCCAGGTGGGCCAGGTAACACCCAGCGAGGGTGCAGTTGCCTCTCCCTTGTGAAGGGATGCCTGGTTCTTTAGCACCTCTGTTGGGCCCAAGCTTTGCATACTGTAAATTACTGTTACATTTATCCCATCAAGAAAATTATACTGGTGGTTTTGTGTCTTACCTGAAAGAGGTTTTGCTTCAATGGGCTCACGTATTTCACCAATCTTCTCCACACTGTTACAGACTGTGGGTTTGTTTTCCTCGTAGCTCCTGAGTGTTCGCAGAAGCCTTTTTGCGTTCCAAGTGCTGGTACCTTCCTTCCCTCTCTCTTTGTTCAGACTTCGTTTTGACTTCCGGATGCTTAACATTGTTTTAATACCTCTTTCAAAGAACCCACTGTCCCTGCTTTGTGAATCTGAGATGCTCAGTTCAGAAGTGACCTCCATCTTTTCCTCCCCTGGACTGTTCGTTGGACAGGCTGGTTCTGAGGTCACACTCCTTGTGTCTAACTCCATATTTCTATTTATCTTGTCTTTCAACAGGAGGTTTACCAAACAGGTTGACAGTAATCACTGAAATGCATAAAACAGCAGAATTAGAGATGTTCTTAACAAGGTATTACTGTATCTCCAGAGTCAGTCCTGGACTGAAAATCTGGTCCATTCCTTTTCTGTATCTAACTACAAGGACAGAGCAAGGTGTTGTAGCCTGTAGCTGCTGAAACAATCTCTTTACCCACAGACACCTGGTGTTGGTCTGCACCTGGTGCTCTGGAAAGCTTCACTTAACTCCAGAAACCAGTCAAGTGGCAACTATTTTTCCAGCACCAAGGAATCACGAGATGTCAGAGATGTCGAAATCTGTGTAAACATACCATTTCAGTGGGTAACCAGGTAGGGTTTTATTTTCCATTCTTCTAGGTGGATTTCCAGCCATGCAGGAATAATAATCTTCCTGAACCTCACAGGGGTCTTTCCACATTCTGATGTGAACATGGCAACTTTGGGTTTTGTTGGTACTTCTGCCCTGCTCAAATCCTGAGCTGCTGCTGCTGGAGCTGGCCCAGGGGTGAGTGGTTCCCAGCTCCCAGGTGGCCGAGCTCTGCTGTAGCCCCTTCCACCAAAGCCACAGCTATCTCTGCACTCTGAATTGTCATGGTTGCAGCTCAGGAGGCAGAACAATGCAGGAAGGGTTCACATCACTCTTCCTGCCTCAGAGCACTGCATCCCAACATGCCAAGAATGAGTATCTCCAAGGTCAAACAAACCCTGCTTGAGCTTCAGGGAATGCTGCAGGAGATTCCAGATTTCATCAGAAGTGCTCCTGTCAGTGCTGCTGGGCTGCAGTCACAGCCTCTGCACTTGCTCAGCTCCTGCCCTGCTGCAGACAGATAATTCCCTAACTCCCCTCTGCCACCCTGAGGGCTGGCCCAGGTGTTTGGGAAGGGGGAGGAGAGAGGTTTTGCCTTCCCTTGCTTGCAAAGGGTTCCCATCAGGTCACCAGCTGACACAGCCTCTTCGTGGAGCCATTGTACATTGCAAAGCCCTGAGGATGGAAAATGCCCCATTTCTCCAGAGCAGGCTTAAGGCAGCTAGGTGAACAGTTCAAATGATTAGAAACATCTCTTGCTTGAGGTGTCGCAGGAACTGCCTGTCTTGGGTCTGTCCAGCTCACAGAAGTCAGAGACTAAAAAATGATTGCAGTCAATAGACATACTGGGACTCTGGAAATAGATCTCATCCTTCCTCAATCAGAGTTTTGCTCCCTTGTACATGGTTATTTCACAGGCTGTGAATTGCAGGAACAGCATCTTCCCACAGGTTTGCTGAGCTGCCCGCACAGTGGGGCTCAGACCCTGCCTCACACTCTCAGGGGAGGAAGTATTTAACCATTCTCTGCCTTGCTCAGGAGCTCACCCATCACAGCCCACGCAGAGGGCAGGAGGGAGAGGAGGGCAGCCCACTGCCCAGGGATTTCAGTGGGAAGGAGGCTGAGATCTGAGCTCAGACTCTGCATGGGGGCTCTGCAGACAGAGTGAAGCAGCAGCAATGGTCAAAGGGATGACCTGCATGGTGGAGAGAGCCAGGGAAGAAGGAACAAAAGGTGTGAGCCCATGAGAAGGGAAGGGAATACATACCCCAGTACTGGCCGAAGTGATCCCCTCTGCAGAGAGCTGGGATAGCACGGGTGTGATCCACAGAAACTGAGAGCAGCTCTGTGCCACAGGAAATCCAGCAGAGATGCAGTGGCAGGTGGGCAGCTCTGTGGGACAGAGGAATGGGCCAGCTCACCCACCTCAGCTGGCTGGGACACCATCCCTCAAGCATGCGCTGGCTGTGGGACTCCCTCCGGGAATGGTGCTGCTCTCCATCCTCCTTTACCCTCTGGAAAAAGCTGTTAAAAGTGGAAAAAAAGGCCTGTCTGCACCTGCCCAAGAGCTGCAGCACCTTCACCTGTTTGATTTCTGGAAAAGACTTGCCACTGTTTCACTTTCACTATGTCTGTGCATTTAAAAGAGGTGGGGGAAAAAATTCCAGGTTAATTATTACCCTGCAAGTGGAGATGGAGCCTCCAACCAGAGGTTCTATAATGGGGTGAGCTGCCCCCCTGAGCTGGCCTGGGGCAATGGGGGGAAGGAGGATTTAAGGATGTGGTCCTGTCCTGAAGCCCCACATTATCTGTGTATGGGGGTTCAAAAGCAGCCCCAGAGCTGCTGTGTGGGATGGCTGCATTTCACCCCCTTCTGCCCTGTTTCTGCAGGTCACGGGTGGCTTGGTCCCAGTAATGATTGCCAGACATGGGTGAGGGACAGGGAATACTGGGTCCCCTGGTTAAATATTTATGTTTTCACATCCTCCCTTTGCCCTGTGGACACTTATTTCCATGGGGTTGCTAGCCCTGGATTTCTCCATTCTCGGAGCATTTGGGAACCTTGGAGGGAACTCAAAGCAAAAGAGCACGAAAAAAGGGGCCTTGAAGGTTTAAACAACATTAGACACAGTCACTTGGTTCGTCACTGAGCGGTGTAAAATGATTTAACCCTGGGGCTCCTTTAGTGCCCAGACAGAGGCAAGTCAGGCTGCCAGGTGTCCACAGTCCTAGTGTAAAGCAAGAGGGGTAAATCAGGAGGTGTCACCTGCCATGGGCAGTGTGAAATTCTTTGCTTTAGGAGCCTGCCAGCATGTCACCTGTCAGTGTGATAAGGGACAGCAGAGGGGTTAGTGATGGATAGATGCAATAAATGGCATTTGGACTTTGTGCTGTGCCGAGGAGAACAGAGGGAGAGAATAGAGGATATTGGTTTCCTGTACCTCTGGGAGAGACTGTGTGTCCAGGAGATAGAAAGTGTGTGGGATAGGAATAACTATGATCATATTAAACAGGGAAGAGTGGCAGCACAGATTGGTGTGAAGTTTCCCTGATGGTGAGATGGGACTGGGCAGAGCATTGTTTGTGGCTGCCCCATGGTGCAGGGGGAGTCCTGTCTGAAGCCTCCCTCAGCCAGGCAGCGCAGTGCTGAGCTGTCTGTCCTTGGGCTCTTCAAAGTCATGTGTCAGCCAGAGACTGCCCTGCTGTGCTGGGGAAAACCATAACTGATACTGCTTCTGCCACCTGGCAGATTGACAGCGTGAACAAAGGAATGAGGCATTTATTCAGGCACAGGTTGCGGGTGGAAAGCCCCTTTGGACACAAAGTCCAACCAAACCTCTTTCCATCCAGGCTGTAATTGCCTCATCCACAAAATATTTACGTGGTGTTGGTTTGTACAGACAGGCTCGCTGTGACTGGGGTGCAGGCAGAGCAGGCACCAGGTCCAGTGTGGATGAGGTCTGATCCAGGCCTCTCTGGGAGCTTCCCTCCCTCCCTCTGGGGCTCAGGGGTCTCTTCCCAGCAGGTATTTGTACTCACAGATGTGCCTGAGCCTTGTGCTTGGTTGTCTTGTTCTTACGTTGGCTTAATCTGTGATTAAAGGACACAACTGAAGCACGACAACCTCTGGAGCATGTTGCTGTTCCCTCTGCCTCAGCTTCACCCTCTGTGAAATGCATGTATTGTTTACTGTCCTCGAGGAAGGAGGAGGTGTGTTGCTTGATTTCTTGCTATAAGAATATTTCAAGGGTTTTTTTATTTCCTTGGAGATGTTGTGAAGGATGTTCACAGCCTGTATCTGCCAGGAGTGTTGCTGTCTAACAGCTCCCTAATGCCCTGCACCCACTAACCTCTGCGAGGCTTTCACACTGCTGCTTTGCCTCCTGACCCTTTGGAATACTTGGTTTGGGGTTTATTTGATCTCTCATCCCTTTTCTCTGTCTTTTGCTCGTATTTGTTGTCTTTCTTATTTCTTTTCCTGCAGTAACACCAGTGGAGCACAGTGAAAAACTTCAGAGGTGCAGCGCTCCTTGGCAGAGGTGAGAGGCAGGGAGAGTGGTTTGGGGAGGTCCTGCCATTCACTCCACAGCACTGAGGTTTTCATCAGCTCCAAAGGTGAGGACAAAAACACGCTGTTGAGGCTCCAGGGGAATACTGCTCTGATGCATGTTCAGCAAACTGCTCTGAATCCCCTCTCACAGCTTCAGCAATCCAACTGGCACAGCCCTGGTGGGACGTGCTGTGATCCACTCCCTTTCTGCAGGTTTCATTTGCTCCATGGTGGGGCTGAAATCTCGGCCTGTGTGGGTGGAAGAGACCCCAGAGCTGCAGTGATTTATTGCAGCAGAGAGGCTTGATATTTTTAACAGCATTGCCAGTGATGGATGAGGCAAAGACATGCACAGAGGCTGCACGTACCTATGCAGCCATTTCCTCCTGAGGGGTGGTTTGCAGGGAAATGAGACATATTGCTTCACCTGAAATATTTTTCTTTCTGCTTTTAGATTGTGGAAAGTTTGAGCCTTAAGCTGAAAAGTCCATTTGCAGGAAAGAAGCAGGTTGTGGTTTGGAGGCTGGCTTTTGCAGAAGGGATGCTGGCCTCCAGGTTTAAGCGGGAGAATTTGGAAGGTGCATTTCTGCAAAACACAAGAGTGTTACCACATCTGGGAGAGGATGTGCCCCTACACATGTAGGACCTAGGGATGGTGTCCTACACTGTTCCTGTGTAGCTATGGAAGGAGACCACTTGAACTAGTATATATTACACCAGGTAACAAAATCACAAGTGCTCACTTTGTTGCAGAAAGGTGGGCCAGGAGGATTTTCCATGAGAGCTGCCACTGCTGTGGAAGTCCATCCTAGGTGCTTTTGAAGGATAAGCATCAAAGTTTCCTTCCTCTCCTCCTAGAAATGATCTGGAACCGGCCTGTTTGAGCATGATCTCTGACACTGGTTTTCTTCTTTTGAAGTGAAAATGTTTGAACACTTTCAGCAAGCCACCAGCTCCATATGCTATGCCAGCTGTGCTGAAGTGTGCCAGGACCCATGTGAGCCCAGTGGGGGTGGCACAGCTGGGAGACAGGCTTCTCCATTCTCCTTATTCTTGCTGCAACAGCCCCAAAAGCACATTTTGCCAGCAGGCATGGACCAGCCCCCACTGGCCCAGGAGCTGTATGGTGCAGCCAGGCCTGGGGCAGTGCCTGTGTGCTACCCTGGCCTGTCAGCAGCTCTGCTCCTGGGGATGCTCAGCTGGTGCATCAAGGATACACTGTGGTCGTGCCTGCTGAGCATTTCCTTCTGCTTGTTTGTGATCACTGTGAGCTGATGAGTAGATGGATGGTAATTGCTAAAAACTGGCTGTGCCGGTTGTACACTCCATAGCCCATTAGTTTGCAGCGAGCATCAGCGAGGCCAGGGTGGAGTCCATCACCCCAGCCTCGAGATTGAAATGTCACAGCTCATTGGCTTCAGGAGAAAGCTGCTGTGTCCTACTGAGCAGGGTGCCCTCATCCCTCTCATCACAGGAGCTGCCAAACCAGAACTCAAAGAGCAGAAGCGCTTTGTGCATGACAGTGACAGGAATTATCTATGTGATTGTGTTTCTGCTCTTAATTTTCCCTACACTTTGCTAAAACACCAGCCTCATGCCACAGCTTTTCACTGTGGTGTGGCTCCACTGGCTTCAGTGGGGTGGAATCTGATGTGCCTAAGAGCAGGGGGATAATCAGCCCCATCACCTGGAGATTGGGCATCTGACTTAACAGTGAGAGTTTCCCCTTGGAGCTGGCTAGGGCTGAATGTTCCCGGTGGATAGCAGCCTTTGTGCGTGAATTGCCCTGCTGAGCAATTCAAGCAAAGTTAGACTACTCTGTCATTTAAATTAGGTGACTAAGAGTAGACCACTTGTGGAGCCAAGGCACCTGCCTGCTGTGCCTGTCACCACAGCTAGATGTCTGCTGTTGAAAATGTGTCATTGAGGCCAAGGACTGAGCTGGGAGCTCAGCTCTACCTCTGCTGCAGATGACAGGGAGGTTGTATAAAACGGGAGCTTGTGCTCCTCCTTTGCGGGGTTTTGCTTTACTGCACCAAAATTTCCACTCTACAGTGCTCAAAAACTTTACCAAAGCCAGGTTAACATTTGTTTGCCACATTGTTGCAGGACATTGTAAAGCACAAGGACCCTGAGAAAAACCAGTGGAGCCTTGTAAGAAACCTTTTTGTTCTCTTCCTGGCTGAACTTTCTCCAGGTTAATCCCGGAATTGGTTCATGGAGGGTGGAAAGGTGTCAGCTAATTCTTGTCTGTATGACTCTGTAACACTTACCTGTATAACGCTATGAGTCCCTGGCTTTCTTCCAGTGCCGAGGGGTTCGTGTTATCACACCTTTGTATTGCCCACACCAGTGTGAACTTTGGTGCCCATAGCAATGCCCCAGGGAAGTGAGAAGCAGCTTTTACCGAACATATCCCTGGATGAAGCTTGACCTCTGTAAAGCTGAATTTTCTTTACCTTTGGAGAATGGGAAAAACAGAGAACTAGTGCTTTTATTTAAATACGTACTTCTGTACCATTTTTTAAAAATGAGTGTTTTTGAAGTTTCATTGAAGATGTTGTCACTGTAATCATTATATTTCTATAGAGATTATAATGACTCCTTTTGAAGAGTTAGTCAGTCAGTGCTTAATTCACATATCAATGACTCCATAAACCCTAAACCCATAAATCTGCTGAAACTGCTCAAATATATTGTGCTAATGAATGCTTGTAGGGGCTCATCGTTGTGGAGATAATTCACTTAAGGAGCTGCTTCTATGAGGGTGGGTGGTCGGTTATGGCAGAGAGGCCTCATCACTGTGAGGCAGCTGAAGGTTTTCGCCATGCTCAGGGCAAATGTTAGAGCCCAGTCACTCTTTTTGGTTTATTTGCTCCAGACTATTCCATGTGCAGTCCATCAGCCTGACCCTCAGAGTCTTTCCCATCATGTGGAGAGAGTTGGGCATCATTTCTGTGTGATGGTGGGGTGGGTGGACCCAGTTGGTGCAGAAATCAGGATGTCACATTGTTCAGAGTGAACTGGTTAAGCCATAGCTGGTTATTAAGCCAACAAAGGCAATAGCTCCTAACCAGTTATTAGAGTGTTTGCAAAGCCTTGCTCCTGCTGCTGCAAAACACTGGGCACCTCTTCTGGCTGACTGGAATCTGTCTAATGATGCTATTGTAAACCTGTCCTAGGAGCTTGTCCTTTATTTTAATAAATGGAGGCCAGTAGAAAACAGTGCCAAAATCCCCTGGAGCACTGGGAGTGTGGGCAGCTGCCAAGGAGATAGATGGGAAAGGCTCTTGCTCACTTGACATCATCATGGCAGTCAAGTGATGCAGGTGTATAGTTTGAGTATCCCCAAAACACTCAGACCTGAGAGGTGTCTGTCAATCCTGCTTGTCCTTTCAAGTGGGCCAGTTCATTGTCAGTGCTTTTCTTTCCCAGTACAAGGGAACTTTGAAACCTTTTGGTGTGGGGGCCTATAATGGATCCCTAATTGCAGCAGCGTAACAGGTGCTGCTGCAAAAACACCATCTTCTATTTTGTAGAGTCTGGTTTGATTTAAAGCAGTGAGAGGGACACTGAGCGTTGCTCATATGTGCTGGCGGACTGCGTCCCTCCTCGTGGCTCCCGCAGAAATGGGTTCAAGGGCAGTGTATGGCAGCACGTGTGCCACTCGAGAGGCTGGCAGTGCCAGCCAGACGCCGCGTCTCCATCGAATTCCTGCTGCAGGGGCACACGGGAAGCCCACTCGTGTGCAGACACCCCCGTGGGGACTGGCTTTAGGGGGTGGCTGCTCGTGGGGAGCGAGGCCGCTTGCAGTGCCCTCCTCGGCCGTGCTTCACGGCCACCCTTCGCCCACGGGCTCCCACACGTCTCTTCCCACTGGGCGGCAGCAGCCCGGTTCCTCCGGCCCCGCTCCTTTGGCAAACACCCTGCAAGCCGCTCAGCCGCCCCTGTCTCCACATCCCCAGCCATGCCTGCCCTTCCTCCGGCCGCGACACCGGGAGCCGGCGGCAGTGATTCCCCCGCTGATGAACCCCGGGTGTCGCAGGCTGTCACACAGAACCGGGCTCGACGCACACCCCGATGAGTTTGCGTGTGCAGCGTGCCCCTTTAAGAAAGCCTATATATCCCGTTTCCCCGGGGAAAAAAACAAGAAGGCAAGTGGAGCAGATGTAATTCTGCAGTGCAGGGCTGACTGTGTGAGCATGTCAGCGGGAAGCTGGGATTTATCCAGGGTGAACAAGGAGAAGCTGCCTGGGGTTCGCTTCCCTCCGCTGCGGGGTTCGTGCCGCTGGGAGGGCAGAGCTCCCACTGGGATGTGTGGGTGTCCCGGCTCCCAGGGTGCTCTTGCAAAAACCTCGCAATGCCGGAGCCAGAACCTGAAAGTAAAAAATTTGCTTAATTGCCTCTATCTGCTCCAGCATCAAAAATCAGTAAAGCAGTGTCGGACCTGGGGAGACAAAACCGACTTTCTTCCAGCTTGGGAAACAAAGGCTCCAGACTTACACGGTTTCCCTACCTCCACGTGCCACTACACACACAAATGCATGCTGTAGCTGTAACTTGTCTGCATGTGCTTGCATAGAGAGATGGTTGTGTTCACACACATATGTATGTAGGAGACAGCAAAGGACCCTAGGACATCCCATCTCCCTTCATTCCAACCCTTGCAGTGAAGATTTCATCCTCCCATAGTGTTTCTGCTTCTTTCCTTCTGCAGTGCTCTGGTGCCAGCAGGGTAAGGATTAAAGCACAAAATAATTTTTTATTTTACTCTCTGAAAAGTGTTCATGAGAAATCTTCTACTTCTGAGTCTGAAAGTCACTGAAAGTCAGTCTGACCCTGCCCAACAAATCCTGCAGGAATGTAAGCAAACCATGATACAAACTTAAGACTCAGCTTTTCTCTGTGCCCTGTGGAAAAGGGATGAAATCCAGCGCTTGCAGAGGCACGAGAGTAAAAGGTAAAGATTGCAGAGACCCGCATTCCTCAGGGACCTGACAGCCCAGGCCCTACTGCTCTCCTGGTCCTCATGCCCAGCAGTCCCTTGGACCACTTTGTACCCCTCCAATGAGATGAGGTCAAACCTCAAGGCAGCACAGCCATGACTTTATCCCCAAGCCCACAGAAGACTCTTGCTGGCAATGTTTGTGGGGTTCTTGCAGCGTCAAACATGCTGTGGCACAGCTGAGATTGAGCAATTGGCATCATCTGCACCAGCTCCTAGCTGGGCAAACCCTGCCAACCTCTCTCTTCTTTCAGCAGCAGATGTGGTTTAATTTGACCTAATGCTACTGACACCGTTCTGAGGACACAACATGCCCTACAAGTCACAGCACAGCCCTAGTATGCAGAAAACTCCAGTTCACATCCCTCCTAGGACTGAGCCAAACTCGTGTCTGTAGAGCTGAGGACATGCTGGAAAGTCTGGTGTGAGCTGGAAAGCTGGAAGATGGATGGAGCTCTCAGCGCTGTGTCAATGCAGCCCTCTCAGCTGTGCCACCACGGAGCTGGGCTCTCCAGGGAGCGCTGTTCCCACTGCCTGGGCACTGTCCTGGAGCCAGCCCTGCAGTTTGCAGCGGCGCCTTGTGTCCCTGCCGAGCACGTTGCTGTGGGCACAGCACCCGCGCCACTCCATGGTTGTGGTCCCCACCCCAGAGCCTGGCACTCTTGGCTGCTTCTCAATGCTGCCAGTGTCACATGGGTTTTCCACTGCCGCTACAGCAAAGAAAGAATAATTTAAAAAATAATTTTGAGCTCACCAGAGGGCTGTCTGTATCTATGGAGCCCCACATGAGTCCCTGGCTCCTGGGGGCTGTCAGCACCATCTCTTCCCAGAGGGAGACTTCTTCCCTTCTCCCTGCAGGGAAGCGGCAGCTCCTTCCTCAGCACCCAGCTGCTTCAAGCCGTCATCCCATGCACTGAACAGCACTGCAGAGCTCTGCCTTGGCCATGCAGATGGACACCTTGGGGCTGGGCAGTCTCAGAGGGAGCTGCAGCACCCATGGCAGGCTGGTGTCATGCCAGGGGATGTCCCTCTTGTCTGATTTCCCAGACCAGCAGTCACCCTGAGGAATCTGATGGGGGAAAGGGAGAAATCAATTTATAATTCAACCAAATTTTAAATTTTTCAATGTCTTGTTTTGTTGGGGTTTTTCTTAAAGTGTTTTACATAAAATCTTGTCTGACCTTTCTTACCCCTCTCCACTTTTTACTTTCATTCTGTGATTAGAACTGGACAGCAGGAGGTGGCCGGTGATGTGTGGTGTTCTCTTTGGTGTCTCACATCATGCAAGCACACCTTGGCAGCCAGATCCTCACCCACATATGTACAAAGTTGCCCAGCCAGAGGTGGATGCCTGGCCTTGCACCAGGGATTGCTTTGTTGGTTCCCAAAGGATACTGGCACCATCCTTCTGGGGCAGTGCCTGGCAGGCATGCTGGAACCACAGAGCTTTGCTCTGAGTCAGGCTTCAGTCCTCTCTCATGCAGGAATTTGGATTTTGGTCCATATCTAGCAGTTCCCCAGAAGAGCAAACATAAATGTGTTTAAATTAACCAGACTCCAAGGGCATTGACTCTTCTGCATTGTTTTCTAATCAGCCATTTGAGACATTTTCTTGGAAGGTGTGAATGAGGATGAGAGAAGATGACATTAAGGTGTGTAAATCCTCTCTAAGATTGCGAAATAGCAACAGGAGCGGTAAATCACATTTTAAATCCTAGCACAAATATCTTCTCCAGCCTGCTAAAAAATCAAAGGATAAACAATGAAGCCAAATTTGTATTGCTTTTGTGGCTATGGCACATTTTGTCTCCCGCATTTTAATTGCCTCCCTGGCCTCATCTGCTAGACTGATGTTTAGAAAATATGGCCTCTCCACATCGCAGAGGAATGTCAGTCATCTCCTCTTCTTTGACCTATTAAACTTGTCTCTAATATATTATTGACTTTTATCAGATTGAAAGAATATGACCAACAAGCCTTTTTGATTTTCCTTACTAAGTTTCTCTGTTCCATCCCTATTAGGCTTTTGTTGTTTTTTCACCATCATATTCTGACACGCAATTCACACTCTGCTCAAGCTGCAGTTGTGGGCTCTGAGTTACTCAGTGCAAGTGCAGTTTAGTTTCAGATTTACTACATGCTGCATCCCCTTGTACAACCCACGGTGCTATGGCACTGCATTGAGATGAAAATAATCTCCCCCACAAGCCATGACTCAGGTCATTATGTGCAAACCAGTAATTGCACTCGTGTAATTTATTGAATCGCAGCCTCCCATCTCTCCATGCCTTCAGCAGCACTGATATGTGGGGATAGTCCTAATCCCTGTGAGCAGCCTCTCCAAAGTCTAAGGATTCCTTCTGCTTCAGCTTGATGCTTCCAAAGTATTTCATGTATCTGTGGGGAGCAGCTGGCATGAAGTTAGTGTGGATTTGTCTCATGCCCAGCAGCTTTGGTGGGAGCACAGCTGGCAGACACTGGACACTTTTGGGAACTCCTGTTACGCATCACTGAGTCAGGCTTCCACATGTTGTGCAGTCCAGTGGCAACAGAAAAAGTCAAATAGGTGTGTAAAACCTGACCTTGGAAAGCCAAACATCAGAATACATTGTAGTAAGTTAGAACTGCAGTAATTATTCATATCTATCTGCTGTGTTGTCTGTCAACAACTGAGGAGGATCTCTGCATGACCAGTGCACCTGACAGCATTTGAATACAATGGTCAATAGCCAAGATTGCTCAGAAAGATAAAAAGCAGGACTTGGCCTTGGATGTTGATCAGGACAAATTAATGCATCCTGTTTGGTTCTGGTCACAAGCCAGCTGCTGAGTCACAACCCATATCACATCCTTGAACTTTACTGACTGGGACTGTGGGCAGATAAGCAGGATAAAGCCGTGGAAGGCGAGCTGTGAAAGAACCATTACTTGGGACAAAGTAAAAGGTCTGTGCCCAGTATTTCTGGTTCACATAGAAGTATTAAAGAAAATAGGGTGTGAAACTAGAGCAGGTAGCTGTGCTTCTGCTTCTTAGGAGGTAGAGCTGATTCTTAGTGAAGGTGGACCCTGGGTTCAACGTCTTTTTACAACAAGGGATGTAAGGTCTGGACCAAGATCTGACAGTGGTGATTGGTGTCCCCCTGCCCACATCTGCTGCAGGAATAGCGAGTGCCCAGACCCATTCCACCTCCCCCCAGCAGCTGCACAGCCTCTGCCAAGAATCCTCCCCCTGAGCCGCCACGTGTGGCCCAAACACGCAGCAATGTTGACACAACCAGCCCTCGGTGTATGGGCACAGGCGGCTCCTGCGCCGATCCAGCTGAGTGCCGTGCCAGGGACTCCTGGCTGTGCCAGCAGGCACCGCCAGCAGAGGCTGCACTCAGCTGAATCCACTTCTTTTTGTAGACACTCAAGAGTCTTGTTGTTCCTCAACACATCAATCCTACGCAGGTTCCCAAGGAGGTGTAGGAAGTTGGCAGTCACATCCTGTCCCCAACCTCCTCCTTGCAGCCCCTTTCTTTTCATACATCCTCCACCACTGGATTTTCCCTGGGAGAGGCTACAGCACCCATGCTTCTGGGAACTGGGTGGCTTTTAATCCCAAGACAGAAAGCAAAGTGCACTAAATTTAGGGAGACTTTTGGCTCTACCTCCAGGAGGATTTAACATACCAGATCTGTTAGGCAAAGGCTTTCTTGTGTTCACACTGAACTAGTGAGTATTTGAAATTGTTACTGGTATGGACAGCTAATTCCCTGCTTCCCAGCATCAGACTGGTGGCCCCCACACCTGCTCCCCTGGAGAGTCCACGCTTTGCAAGGGGGCCCTAGAGATAATGGAGAGCAGAAGAGGCAGCACTGAGTGGGGGGAAGAGGCAGAAATATAATACATTTTGTGAAGGAAAACAAGTAAAGACAACAGAGAAAAAAATGAAAATAGCTGTCAGAAATAAAAATCCTTTCAGCAGAGGAAAGAAGACAGATGGGAAGGCAGAGAGAAACAGTGAACAAAGAAAGAAATGCAGAGAAGTCAAGGAGAGGTTGGGGGAAGGCTGTGCAATCATTTGGCACCAGCTACTTGCATTAGTTCCCTGAAAATTGTGTGAAGCGGGGGTAGAGAACTGCGGATTACTGGAGTGTAGCACCACAATATCGTGGGCTGGCCACTAAATTACCATTCAGAGAGTCTCTTGGCTCAGCCTCGCTGCTGCCATGAGAAGGAGCAGGATGTAAGCTGAAAAACAGATCTATGGAAAATAGGGTTGAGGCTAGAAATTCCATTATATTCTTGGCACTTTGACATTTTTCCTCCCCTTTTGTGAAATCTCAAGGGAGCGCTGCCTACTCTTGCAATAATAATAATTAAAAAAAAGGTAGCATATGAGTTGGCATGGTAACTTCATCTGCTAAGTAACTAACATGTAGGATTTACTTCTTGATCTAGAATAATAATGTCAACAGCCCCCAGGAAGATGCTTCCTTGTGACTGACTGCCTATTGCCAACTGGATTTCATGCTTCACTCATGCTCGGTGGCCTTGGTGGGACTCACTGTGGTGCAGGGGTAGACCTGTGCTGCTCTGACACCACGGCACACATTTGCTGGCTTCCTTCGTTACACCCTTCAGGCCAGCAGTATTTGGACATGTCCACATGCTGGTTTACATTTAATCACTGTTATTCGTACACTTTCCTGAAAGGTCAAAGTGTTTCAAATGTGTCCATGATGGGAGCGCCCAACATGGCCAGCAGCCCCAGTAACTCCTGCTCCTGAGCCTTCTCTGCCCATGGGAACAGGCCAGGAGGTTCCAGTGCTCCTGCTGAGCCTCCCTGGGCAGGACAGACCTACAGACCTCCTCAGAGTGATGCTGGCCAAGCAATGCTCCCTTTAGTGACTCCAAATGGGGCATGTGCACTGCTACCTTGGAGTGCTCAGGTGTGTAGAGCTCTGAGTTTAGGAAGCAGGGGCAAGACAGAGAAGAAGTAGAAACTACTTCTTGTTACCATTTTCAAAATATGGAGAAAAAAAAAAGAAGCAGCCTGATACTCTATATTGCCCATGTTTATGGCTGAGGATTAGCTGTGTGGTTGGACTCCACATACCTGTGCCCCTCTGCTCCCCCGCCCAGGGCAGGCTCTCCAAGAGAAAAAAGTACAAGATGCCCAGTGCAAAGAAAAAGAATTGCCTGTGAGGAGCAGGAGTGGTGAGACCCTGGACCAAAATGAAATTGTTCTTTTTCTGTCTGTGTTGTTATGTCCCTGCAGATGGCTTTCCTTCTGGGACTGGTGAGGGGACTGTGACCATCCTGGCCCAGGAGCTGGTGAGCTGCAGTTGTCCTCATCAGGGCCCAGGGCAGAAAGGTAGGGGCCAGGGCATCATCCAGAGAAAACTTTACATTCTGTAGCATGGATGCTCCTGGGAGCTGGCTTCTCTTCTCACTTCTTGTTTTAGATTCCTGCATCCCTCAGCTCTTCCTTTTCATGGGTCCCACGTAGTTTATTTTTGTCCCAATGTACAGACACTGTCATACTGGTGTAAAGATGACTTGGATCGGGGTGGCTTGCTTTAAAAGACCACAAATCTGGCAATACCAGTCCTGGCCATAGGTCCATCCAGTCCAGAACCCTGTCTCTGAAGAGCATCATGAATGGGTGTGCACAGAAAAGTAAGAAAAAAATAGATACATCCGATACTCCTCCAGCCTCCAACCATTTTCTGCTCAGGGCTTCCTGAGCTAAACATGGTTTGCAGTGTGCGTGTAGCAACATTCTGTAGGTTCCTTTTCTAGGAACTTCTCCAGCTTCCTCCTGAGTGCATGCAGACTTTTAGCATCCAAAACATCATCAGCAAGGGGTCCCATAAGGCCATCTGCTCTCTGAAGAACAATTTGCTTTTGCTTGTTTAGAAGCTGGGCTTCACTTAGAAGCAGGCTTCAATTTCTGCCTCTAATTCTGTACTGGAAGAGACAGAGAATATTTCCTTCAAGGTACAGGAGAAGACAGTTTCAAAAGACACCTATTAATTACTGTGTGGCCTGAATAGTGAGCTATACTGCCCTAGTGAGTCTGATTTCAACTCAGTGCAGCTAAGCAGCAACAAGCATGTTGCATGCCAGCCCTGTGGGCTCTCCACAGCCTCTGCAGGCTCCATCCTTGATGATAAATTAACACACCTGCACAAAAAGACAATCTGGAGGGTATAGGGTATCCAAACCCTTTCTGATTCAGTTAGTCCAGTTCTTCCAACATATCAGCTGTTACAATACAAGATACACCTTCCTGCACTCCTTACCTCACCACTGCCTTAGCACAGCTGCATGTTACTAACAGTGTGTTAGCTTTGCAGTCCCAAAGAGAGCATGGTGAGTGCAGAGATACCTGAATGGGTTTTAAATGAGTGAACTCTGTCCCTGTCAGTAGTGGCCAGCAGCTAACCCCACCAGGCTGCAGTACCCTTGAACCCCTGTGTTACTGCCTGGCACAGCATCCAGTGCACCTGGGCTAGGGAGCTGCCTCCCCCAGCCTGCCCCAGGGGATTCCACTGATGCCCAGCTCTGCTCTGCCCTTTTGGGGCTGGTCCATATCCAGCAGGTCCTGGTCCTCACACCATCACTGAGGGTCTGCTGCAGTATAATTCAGCCTCAGCCTCCTGTTGCGGAGGGTGGCTTCATCCATGAAGGCACAGGGCATTTTCCAAGCACGGGCCCATGCCTCTCTGCAGGCACCTTTTAAATGTGAGGGGTGTCTAGTTTTAAAGATTTCTGTAGCACACAAAGCTATTTAAAACAGCTGAGTGCTAACCTCCTCAAAGGAAGATTTATAAATATTTGCATCCAGCTCCCAGTGGTACAATAAAAATATATTGTACTTTAGGTAAATGCTTTGCCTAGAGGAGTCCCAATAAAATCAATGATCCTTTTTTTTTTGTTTGCTTTAAGTGAGCAACAAGCTCTAAGGCCCTTTATTTCCTTCACTGATCAGTGAGTTAGAAATATTCCTCAGTGCAATCTCTTCCCTATAGAGCTTCCTTTATATTTTCTGTCTGTGCTGGAGAAACAGGCTATCAAAAGCCAAAAGCAGATACTCCACAAACATTTTTCGTACTTTTTACAGTCTCTAAAAAAAGTGTGAGGCACACAGGGTTTTCTGAGGCTTGTTTCAGGGTTTTCAGATGAGCTTTATAAATGCAGGATGATGAGGCTGTGTTTTTACCTTGTGTGGGCGGCAAACCCTCCAGTACCTGGCTCCTCACCAGAGGTGTCTGTGAGGGGCTCCTGCCCTGTGATCCCCCAGCACCACCCTGCTGGGGAGCAGCCACACACGCAGAGCAGAGCCAGGGTCCAGCAGCACCCATGTGGGCAGTGGTGAGGAGAAGTGGGGAACAGCCTTGGGACGCTGCTGGCAGACCGGGTGTTGGTGTGAATTTGGTAACCCGGAGAAAAACGTGGGCTTGAAACAGAGAGGTGGAGAGCGTGCTTTATGTTTCTTTTGTGTGGATCACATTGTAATGCAAGGAGACAGTCATGATTGTTTGTGTGGTGCCTCCTCCCGCTGCTCCCTCGTGTGCAATCCGTGCTCTGGCCCCGGTGCTGGGGCTCGGTGTGTCACCGCAGGCACCACGCACCCTCCACAGGTGACTCAGGGATGGTGGGGGAGGCAAACAAAAGGAAACTCGACTCTATTCCGTGATTTTTTTTTCCTTCCACGAGTCAGACTGTGCCCAAAGCCCCAGCAGTGTCGAGGGAGAGGGTGAAGGATGTGTCAGACCTTGGGGATGGAAACAGGCTGCTGATGGGGTGTTCTGGCAGGGACTTCTGCTGTGCAGGTAACCTGTGAAACAGCTCTGCCAAGGGACTTTACATCTCATTTAGTCTGAGCGAGAAATCATCCTTCTCTTTGCATGGGGCATCTGTAAAAAACTAGAGTGTAACTGGGAGCAGGCAGTAAAGGGCTCCACTGAAGAGGAGTCATTAAAAGCGCATTATTTTTGAACAATGAGAAGTTATATAAAGCAGGTGAAATCCCTTCACAACTTTTTTTTTGTGTGTGTGTCACTAAGAACTCCTTAAGGTTATTATTTAATTGGTGCTAATAATAAGTAAATACTACTGATCAGCTGATGGTTTGCAGCTGAAATATGTGAGCCAGCAAAACTCCTTAACTGTGGTGGATGGTGGCACTGTTTTCTCCACAGCTGTGTGCAGTATTAGTAAAGCAAACCAACCAAGAGGCTTCTCTAATGCCTTGATTTTGGGCTTTGTGATAGTGTTAGAGTGAGGTGAGCTGTGATGCTGCTTGTTGCCTTGTGGGTGATGCTCCTTGGATCTTCTGGAGACCAGAGTGATTTGCCTCTGACTCTCTGGAAGGGCAGGAGGAGCCAGAGGGAAGGAAAACTGAAGCTACATTCTGGGGGTGTGTGTGCATAAAGATGCTGAAAGCTCTGGTATGAAAGGGCAGCTGGAACAGATGACCTTGAGGTGAGAAAAAAAGACTTTCTATTTTGCTTTGTGTTAGGGGCATGAGGATGTTGAAATACCAGGTTGTGGACATTTTGGTGCCTGTGCATCCACATGAAAATGAATTTACTGTAGAATTTTGCTTACTGCTGCCTACATACTTACTTTGGAGTTTACTTCAGAGTGAGTACTTCTTCTCTTCCTCAAGCCAAATGTTTTGCCGAAGCTGCTCAGAATGTTCTGTGAATGAGCCCAAGGAACAGATTTCCTGGCTGATGGAAACTGGCAAGGCTCCTCCAAAGTCAGGCAATATTGTGAGACAATAATTTTGGACTGCTATTAAAAAGCTTGCAAATCTGTAAACTATTGCACAAAGTTGTCTAGCAATATTATTTTGTGAAGTTATCTAAGTTTGCAATGGAAAATGTTTCAAAAATTGTCTCTTTTTGCTTTCCTAATGCTATTCCAGGAGACAGAAGTCACAGTAACATCAGTGCTCCAATTCAAAGGCAAAAAAGTGGGGTTTTTTAACATTATATGTAACACTTTACAGATAGATAAAACTAAGCCTTTTCTTTGGACACATGAACAGCTGAGACTCTTTTTATTACCATATCATTAACACTGAGTGTCATGAGATGGGACACAGGATTGAGGCATTTCAAAGCCCAAAAGCTGTAATAAGCAGGTTCCAGCAAGCCAGAAAGTTCAGGCAGCATGTGAGGGCCTTGCTGATACTGCAGGGATTGTCTTCCTTGAGGTCAGTTTGGTTCTGATGCTCCTGCTGAGCTCCAGTCCAACCCCTGGTCGTCCTGACACATCTCTCACCTGCCAGGTGCAGGATGCAGAGCTTCTCCCAACCATGGAGTCCTAAAATGGACAAATGCTTTTTATTTTCTCAACCTGTTCCTGTATAAAATCACTGATATCTTTGCTTTTATATTGCTGGGATGACACTAGGCTGGTTTTCACTTGGGGTTTGTTCAGAGACCCTCTTGCCCCACGTTTTGTAGGATATACCCAAGATAATTCTTCCCTCCCCTGCAGCTCATACAGCTGTGTGTGGACTTGTGCACTATAAGGTTTGAGTAGTTTTAATTGCACCTGACCACTTTATTCAGTGGTCATCTGCTGCAGGCATTAATAATAAAAGCTATTTCACTGCTGTTGGCTGGATTTACCTTTCCTCTAACACTCTGACCCGTGCTTAGTGCACTATTGCTGAAGAGCTCCAGCTTGGTGCTGGAATTTCACTACTGATAGTGGGAAAAAAACCCCCAAAAAGTGCTATCTGCAGTAGATGAAGTTACCAGATTTAGGAGAACTGCTGCAAAGCTAAGTAAATGCATCAGAAAATCTCAAGAATCCCGTTTCTAGGAGATTCTTTGAGGATAAACTGACTTTTTTTTCCCCTCTGATTTTAAGATTTGTTTGCTGCTGGCTGGTTCAAACTAGGCTCTTGGTATGCTGTTGCATCCTATTTATCACTCAGGACACAAATGTTGTTAGATAAGCCCAGATCACTGACCATGCTGTCCGAACCTGGAATTGTAGGTGCCATGAGAAAGGCCAGTTCCTTCCAAGGAGTGAGTATTGGTTCCAGCACACAAAAGGAGAAGCATTTGGCCTTGTTACACAGGAACAGAACATTTCTTGGTGTCTGGATGGTTCCTCTAGATTTAGAGGAAATATTTCTAAATATTTCTAGCTTGTCACAAACCTTCAGCCTGAAAGAGAGAAGCAGGGGTAATATAGGAGAGGTCTATGAAATCACAGGTGGAATGGAAGAGTTGAATGTGTGGTGGTCATACCCTTTCTCTTGTGAGTATGAGAACTGAAGATCATCAAGTGTAATTAACAGGAGGTTGCCTCAAAATGTAAAAGAGGTTAATTTTTTCCACACAGCTGATCTGTGAATTGCGTTGCCAGGGGATGTAGATGACAGAATTTTACAAGGACTCGCAAAGTGAGTAGGTAGTCAAGGAAAATTAAAATCCACTGAAGGCAATTAAATACGAGGGTGGATTTCTGGCTCAGTGAAACCTTAAATCATATTGGTATTTGATAAATCATATTGGTATTTGATAAATCATATTGGTATATATGATTGGTATAAATCATAATCGTATTTGGNGGGGGGGCAGGAAACTGCTCTATGCATGCTCCATATCTATGTTCTTTCCCTAAACATCTCTTGTTGGCTGCTGTTGGAGCCAGGATTTGGGGCTGGGTGGTCCTTCCATGTGACCTGGTGTGACTGCTCCAGTGTTGGACAACATCTGCCATGTGGAGTCTCTGTCTGCCCTGTCAAAGCCTGTCTGAGAACCAAGATAAAATGGTCACATGATAGCTGCCGTTCTTCCATTTGTTTAAAGGATGTGGAAAATATGGTCAATGAAAGAATAGGACAAAACCCAAGTTGCACTGGAAGCCTGTTCTTGACGGCATTGTGGGCTTTGCTTAGTGCTGGTTTGCCAGGATTGCCTTGGAACAGGCAACAGCATGTTTTCATTCTGATTGTTGCTGTAGTTTAAACCTGCTGAGGAGATTTTGAATTTGCCCATCCTTAGGGGTAAATTCCTTGCCCAGGTTCAGATGAGGAGATATATCTTTGTTTCAAAGATTTCCTTACAGAGTTGCTGAGAGAAAATGACAGGAATATTATGGTGTGTTGCTCTAGAAGTCTGTACTTTCTTTGCAATCACTTTGAAATCCTCTAAGGTGATATTTGCTCATGATTAATATAAAATTCTACCTTTATGATGATAAAAGGGAATTTTGATTCAAGTAATATCTATTCAACATAATGAATTAAAAGGTCTACTGAAAGTATTCTTTGTCCTTCATAGATAGAGAATTTCCATGTCAGTGGTGATTGAGTTGCTCTGGTTGCAACTGGTTCACTTGTAGGTCTCTGAGGTTTGGAAAGAATATCACACACCCTTTTTTCTTACCACCTCGTGTTCCAGGGCAAAGCTGTCAATAACTTTTAGCTTTTTCTCTAGCTGATCTTTTGCAGCTTCAATCTGGAACATACTTTTCATCAGTCTTATTCTCCTCTTTATTAATAGTGATAGAATTCAGAGCAGCCTGTTTATTTTCATGAGGACTTCTCCTATGGTATTTTGACGTAACTTTTGCCTTTTATCTCCTATCCTCAGGAAATCACAAAACTCTGCAATATTCACATGCATGTGCCTGGCATACATTATTGAGAACTGGATGCCATGTGGATAAGCTGTTTGAGGGCTGGAGTTCAAGTTTCCTTGTGCATCTTAGTTATTTGCTTTTTATACAATTAGTTGGGGAGCAGGAGAAGGATTTAAGTTCCTGGCAATACTGTCCAGAGCTGCCTTGTGCACTCATGCAAGCTCTTTGTAATGATGAGAAAATTTTTCTGGTAATACAGATTTCACTTTTAATTTTTCTTGGGGACAAAAGTGAGAAGTTGCCAGTGATTTGTTGGCAAAGTTCCTGTCCGTATTTCTAATGTATTTCTAACAGTTCTCTGTTGTTGATACCCATTGATGTTGCTTAGTTCATTCTTATCTCTCCTTACTTGTGCAGTCACCTTCTCTGGGGAAGGTTGGGTATTGGAACCTTGCTGTAACAGAGTTTTGATGTCATGACAGCACTTATCTCCATTTTCTGTCTGCACCCTTCTTGTTTAGGGGTCCTGCTGGATGATTTCCAACAGCATAGTCCATGTCAAGAGTCTTGCACCTATTGCTGGTCTTCGTGTCTCGGTGTCACTCAGAGGCAGAGCAGTGCCCCCTCTTCCTCCAGCTGGGGTGTCTCAGAGATTCATCACTTCCTTGTTCTTCAGTTTGGTGCAACCTGCTCCTGCCTGTCTGGGCTCCCTGCTGAGCAGGTCACTGCTCTCTTCACCTTGCTGGTGACTCAAGCTGGATTTCCAGCTGGTGTTCCTGAAGGTACATGGTGGAAACTGATCTGCAATCAGTCTGTTTCTCCAGCATTGCTCTTCATCATACTGACTTCTGCTTAGGATCAGTCAGTAGGGGACTACTAACTGGTTCAAGGATCATAAACAGTCATCAGAATGCTTTTTTCACCATTTAAGAGATAACTTCTGACAGGCTGAGTTATCAGCCTTGTCCTCCATCTAGAGCCTCCAATCGTCATCTCCATTTCTAGGCCTGAAAAATCAGTTTTGCCCAGCCTGTACACTTGTACCTCCTAAACCCCTGCCACAGTCAGGTCAGAAATCGCCCTGGTCCTGTGCACTGTGAGTATGCTGAGAAGTGGGTGAGGTGTCTTGTGCTGCAATGAGTTGAAGTGTAAGTCCCATGTCCTCCTTTCTCTTATGTTTACGGTAAGAGAAGTAGCGAAGAATTGCAAAGTTAAGGAGGAATGGGCACTCAGTTATCTTCTTTTTGTGAAGATGGTACAAAAATTGTTTTGTTTCTTGTTTTTACATTACAATTCAGGCCTTGTCTAGCCTGTTTGTTTTTTCTTCACTGGAGAATTAATAGTATTATGACAGTGCAAATAAAAGCTGATGAATTTCAACTTGAATTGCTTTTCCTACAAAATGTTTTAAGCAATCTGTATTTAGCTAACATTTATCTAACTTCATTCCTAACCAACAGTTGGAAGAAAAAAAATCTTTGCAGTTCAACACCTCCTCCTCTCCCCATTTCACTAGAAGCTGCAAAACCTCCCACTCTACTTCTCTAGATCTTCCGAGAAGACCTCTGCCAAAACACAACTTGATGTTAGATCTATTTTTTTTTAAGTATAAAAAGCAGAAAACAAAACACTTCCAGCTTCTCATACACAAAGAATCAGAACAGGGCATGAGTCCAACTTGTTTCTCTTCCTATATTTTCTGAATGTGTACTCTTGGAGAGGCAGCCAAGGCGCTCTGCTACAGCTCTATCCACCAGCCTTGCTGTGGCTCTCTGTACCAAGCTATCTCCAATGTGACCCTATTCTTCAGGGTGGGCATCAAAATAGGGACTTTCCCAGGCTTCTGAATGTTTAGCACAAAGGAGATGCTGTCTTTGTCAGCTTGGGACAAACTCCTCAGTGACAACACCAGCCTACAGTGAAGACTCTGGTTCTTCCTTGAAGGCATTGTTTCTACAGTCATTAACCATTTCTCATGCAATTGGTGGGTGTAGAGGATTTTTTTGAAGTAGGACATGGACAGGCTTCCTAAGGCTTTCCCAGGAGGTGGCAGGCAGGGAGCATCTGCCCCACAGTCTCCTGACAGCATCAGGGAGAGGCTGTACTGGAGTGAAATGGGCTGTGCCCAGGGCTTGGGAACTGGCCTCCAGTTCCACTGTGGGCGAAGTCTGTGTGGAGGAAATGGAAGAGGGTCCCAGCCTGGACTTCTGGCCAGCCTGTGGGTGAGGTCCCAGTTGGGACAATGGAATGATCCCTGTGTAATGGCCTTGGCTGGCGTGGGGCGATGCCTGTGCCAGGGTCACTGGGCAGTCTGCGGGGAAGCAGCCTGCACATGCCAGGCCAGAGCTGGTGGCAGGAAACTGGAATAGTAGTCTTTTTTAAAGAGGTTCCCTTTCCCTTGAAACCTGCTGATCAGTTGGGAAACTTCACTGCAGGCTCCTAACCCCTAACAGCAGCCAAGCTATTTATTTTCATACCATGCATGAGAAGTTATCAAAGTCTGTTCCCATTGACACGTAGGCAATGTCAAGTTCAAGAACATCTTCAAAAGCTCTCTTTTTTTTTATCCACAAGTTTCTTTACCTATAAGAACACGGCTTCCAAGAAGGCTGTTGCCTCTTTCCAGCCTTTACCTGCCACAAATGAGCAACAGCTCTGGAGTCTCATTCACACTGCACAATCGGTCGCTGCTCAGATGAAGCAGCAGGTATAGTCTTGGACAACACAAAGCATATTTATCTGGGAGGTTCTGTCTAGGCTCACCCCTGCCTTGTTTCCAGTCTCTAGGCATGTCAAAGGTATCAAAGGATGCCTTCTTGGACCAGAAATCTCTGATACCCCCTTATGAATTGGTTTTACAGTTTCATTGTCTTGATACTGTTGCCTCACAGGGCAGCCGCAACCACAATTTGAGTGATGGTCAAGACATACCAATTCTCCAGTTAGCTCTTAATGAAGTGGTCTGAATTCATCAAACTCTTATGAGACAGTCATCAGGTGCTGCAAAGCAAAATTAAATCTTCAGCATGTGGTAAGCAGGGGAATGCCGAGTCCTGGTACATCTCTGAACCCAGCACATGTCCAATTCACTGGAAAATGAAATGTCAGCACCCTCTGCTCTTCTAATTTCTCCTCAAATACCCTTTGATCCCACAATGTGAAACCTGCTCCAAGCTTGACTTCTTTTACAACCTTTCCACAAGCAACGGTTCAACCTGACAAACATCCCACATCACCCAGACCTGTCCCAGGACAACTCAGATGCCACTCTAGTTCCTCCAGGCTAAACACACAAATCCGTACAGAAATTTCATTACTTTAGGAAGCATAGGTGGAAAATCCCCCAATCACTGATAGGTTACACCAGTGGTAGGACCTTTCTTCCCCATCACAAAGGCTGTACAAACAGCCCCTCTCCAGAAATGCCTTCTGTGAGTTTGCAGGTTGGAGGTGGTGGCTGCTGCCTTCATGAGTTGACTGTTCTCTGGAAATCATGTTGGTAACTACATTAGAATGACAGTCCTGGAGATCTGTCCTTTCTGAGGAGCTTGGAGAGTAAAACTTGGCAGTTTGCAGGTTAGGTGCTGGGTTTCCTGATCTATCCTGCCTGCTGGGAAACTGAGAGATAGGAGACAGAGCCTTGTGCATGGCCTGGCATCATCCTGCCTAATATTAGGCATCAAACCATGGTCTTGAAGGTAGGAGCAGGGGTCCTTGTATAGTTGGTTAAGAGAGGAGGGGTCCCCCTGTGCTCAGCCCTGAGGGGGTGTATCAGGCATAACTCTGGCTGTGGTGCCCTTCTCAGCACCCATCCCAGAGCACTCAAAGCAGGTAAGGGAAGATGGCATCACTCTGCACATCCAGCTTCCCTGGGAGCAGGCTGGAGCTGATGGATGAGTGTCTGACTGCATCTCTCCACTGCACTGCCTGTAGTGTGCTGTGAATCGAATTGCCATTAACCTCTGCACTGTTAACTGCTGCTCATTTGTCTTAATTACACACATGAGAGGTGATAGTGCCTTACAGAACCGTACACAGCAGTGACAGAGCACGTGGCTGACATGCACTCCCATCTAGCCTGAAACCAGAGGGAAAAGGTGATTCCCTTCTGAAACAAAATCAAGCCCTTTAAAAGCAGAGAAGCCTCTGAGAGTAATCAAGCTATCTGGCTGATGGAAGATTTTGTCCTGGACCAAAGGAGAAATTTCATCAAGAATTTTAATAATCCCCACCAGCAGTGGAGCATTTGCTGGGAAGATGGTGTTCCATGAGCACATTATGTGCTTTGTCAGTTTTCAGTTGTTTAATTTTAATATTTTTTTTTGATAACTCATATTCTCCCCTCTTCTACCTTTAGGGTGATGTACTATGGAGACTGCATGGTATGGAAACAGATGGAGGGAGGGAAGCTTCTGTCTGACCTTGTGGTTCTTCACCTCTTGACTTTCTCTTTTCAAGATAAAAAAAACAGTTTAAAACAAAAAATGCTGCTTAGTGGGTTTTGTCAGAAATGCCAGTATAAAACCTTGTTCTTTTTTAAAACTTATTGTCAGCTGGAATAGTTGTCTTGAACTTGCCACATCAATCAGACTCCTGGAGTTAAATGGGTGGGTCCCAGGCTTTGCTTCAGGCGAGGTTTGGACACCTGTGAGCATCAGTGGAGGTGGATGATGTCTCCAGAGGTGACAAAGGTCTCTGCTGAGACCACTCCGTGTCTCTATCTAAGGCAAGTGCGAAAATGGGCCAGGACTGCAAAGCACCAGGGCAGGCAATAGGCATGTAATGCCAGGCTGTACAGAGAAAGCCACTCAGAGATAATTAACCTTATGCAATGAGGCTGAAAGGCAATGCACATGAAACTGCTGAAGGGAAAGAGTCTTTCCCTGGTGTATTGGTTGGGGAAGTCATTAGCTCGGTGCTATGGGGGCGAGTCTGAGAACTGAGCAGGGAGGTTGCTGCCCCTCATCCCTGCTGCAGGGGCCAGGTTCAGGCTAGATGATGGGGGAATCCATTTGAAAGCATCTTCATTTTCTTCCGTATACTGGAGAATATGAAACTGATGATGAATTCCAAAGGTTTCCACACAAGTCGCTCTCACTAAGGCACAACTTTTGAGATTCAATTGCAGCTGTAGGAGGGCAGTTTTCTGGGACTTGCTGCTCAAGTTAGTAATCACTGGAACAGTAAAAAGCGCTGATGTGTGGCGGACCCAGGCCAGGCTGGGTAACCACACCTCCTGGCACGTGGTTACACCGCCCCTGCTCGGCTCTGTCCCCACCCTGCTGGTCTGGAGGAGTTTGAGGGCGATGCTCGCTTCCGTGCTGACATTTCAGCTGGGTGCAGATGGCATGAAGCTGTCCTCTGTTTAATAGGGAAGGTCATGTCTGGGCACTGTTTCAGCCTCTCTGCAATTCCCAGTTGCTTTAGCAAATGGAACAGCTTGAGGATGATGTTTCCATTACAACTTGGGCTGCTAAAATAGCTGTCTCCTGATGGCCAGTGGAGGCAGGGCAGCAGGTCGGGGATTAATCCACAGTGTTTGAGGGGGTTTCATTTTAATTTTTTTTATTATTATTTTATTTTATATTTTACTCTGATTTTTTTTCCTGCAGTCTCCTGATGTTTTGCACTTGCTTTTACAGGAATATGACAGAGCTTTTAAATATTAATGGCAGACTTGGAATGGAGATGTGTGACTGGTTATGGCTTGTGCACAGGCAAAGCTGGTTCAAAAAACTCCAGAGGTAAATCAAGCGTGTGAAATTCGAGATTCTGTAAAAAATTTGGCTGAGTTTGCAAACAGTATATCTAGCTCTAAAAAGACTTAAGGGTTTTTTTGGTCGTCAAAATAGCACAACCAGATGGCAATAGGCTATTTTTGAACTTCAGTTACATAATTTTGCTAAATATTTTTCCTTTCCCCTCCAATTCAAAATTATCTGTAACTCAGACTGTACTGGTGCTGTCTATGGCAGTCTCCTGACAGAAAAGCATTCCTAAAGTGCTCCCTGTGCTAGGGGACAACCAGGGCCGGGCTGCCTGTGAAGGGAGTGGAGCCAGGAGCAGAGAAGGCCACAAGAGGGTTGTGCCTTCCCCAACATGGTCCCCCAAGGACCAAAGGAAGGGACAGGTGGCTGTGGGATCCATGGACAATCCGAAACACAGTAACACTAATGAGCCGGGTCGGGCAGAGTGTGGATGTGGGTTCCAGGTGAGGAAATTAAGGGCCAGGAAGGTGTTTTGGTGCCCAGAGAGAAGGTGCATGGACCATTCAAGTTGCCTGAGGGGAACAGCAATGTTTGGGAGAAGAGAAGGTGATGGATATGCAATTAAAAAGGGCTCTGAGTGGTCCATAAATGTAACCAATGCAGAGGGACACTGCTTCAGGGGAAGGCATGAAGCTGTTTGTGCTCCTCACACCGTTCTCCTGCACCAGAGTATGATGGGTTTTGGAAGAAAAAAGATTTTGTTCCCCTAGTTTTAACCATCCATTGCCACAATTTCAATGGCAAAAAGTGAAGAAACTGCCCTTTTTCAATGTCAAAGTGACAGGACTGCAAAGCTCCAGTTGGAGCAAGTCTTTCCTGAGAGCATAAGGGCCTGCTGACAAGGTAGAAATCACACTTCCCTGAAAACAATGTAAAAAAGCTTTCTTAGAGCTTTTTTCCTCTTTGAGAGATCTCAGAGTTAGTGAAAACTCAATTACATTTTAAAGGAGAAGCTTAAAACGAGTTTTAATAAATACCAGTTAACCACTGCTTTCTGAATTTTGCTTTAATAATGTTTAAAAAAATCATGCTACCAGCATCCTATTAGTCCATAAAAATAACCAGAGCTCATGATAAAACAAGTAAAATTTTTGTGACGGTTTTTCCCTCTTCCTTGTAATGTTTTCCTGTGGACTAGGTCAATGTATGCATTTGTCATGGGTTCCCAGTTCGTCACAGAGAACACCAAATAACTCCTAGCACTAGACCAAGTTGGAAAAAGTACTAATAGATAGTTTTCTACCAGAAAAATTAAACTTTTTGCAGGAATACTTTTTTCAATGACTGTAATTTGATAATCTAACTGATATTACTTGAAGAAATCGCTGAGGATGGAGAATATGTCAGAAAGGTTTTATTCTTAAATTTGGCTTTTGTATCAAAACAGATGCCCTAAAATTCTTTCTTAAGGATTTGACTCAAATTTTTGATTGAAATCTGGTCTGTTCTTGAGATTTTTAAATAAGATGTTTGCTATAAACTAGAATTTTGGTTTCCTCCCTGTACTGACAAGCTCTCCTCCTCAGGTGGCTCAATTCACACTTCTTCACACCAGTGCTCCTGTATAATCACCCTGTGACAGCTCCTGGGTCACGTCAGTACAAACCCCGCTGGTCTTTGGACGAGTGAGGCAAGGGACTCCTTTAAAGCATGAGCTCAGTCTTGATTTCTCCCCCTCTCTGGACTCCCTACGAGGCCGCCATTACCTTCTGTTTGTTGGTGAGTTTGGCCCTGGCTGGAGTGCTCCTGACTCTGATCTGCACTGTGGCAACATCTTGATAGGGCCAAGAGCCCCAGGACACCAACCACGTGCTGTGAAGAGCTAAGGGAGGGAAGTCTCCTGCAGTTATTTGCAGCAGGGGGGAAGACAGCCCTCTCTTTTCTTTATTTCTTTTATTTTTTTCCTTTTTCTTCAAGTGAACCAAAATAAGTACTTCTATACACAAATATTTCTGCAGTATCACCGTTCAGAAGGAGAGGGATGGGTGGCTCAAACCAGCCTACTTAGCCCAAAAGAATAACAATTTTTTTTCAGGTTGTTCTGATTTCTTAAAATATTTTGATTTGGGATTAAAGCCAAAAAACCTCAGCTATTTTCACAGCCCTAATTTGAGCTCTCAGGAGCGGGGTGTTGCCTCTGTCTACTGGAAAGAGATGATTCATCAACCTACAGAAGTCTCATTGCTCAAATCTCCTCCAAACATGTCTCTGCTGTCACCCACGATGTAACATTACCCCACACCACACTTCGTGTGTGGATCTGAAAGTCTCTCAAGGTCTTCTGCCTTTTTCCTCTCTGTGGTACTACTGACCCCATGCATGTTGGGCAGTGTTTATGTTTGCATCTTGAGCACCTCGTGAGAGCTGAGGGCATGGCAAAGTGACTGTGCAGCTGTGAAAGCCCAGTCTGGACCTCTGGGTCTGTCCTCTCACCCCTTCCCATCATCATCTGTAGTTTCCTGACTGTGCTAACCACAGGCACACATCTCCTGGGCACAAAAATACAAACCCTCTGGAGCTGAATTGGCTCAAAAGTTGTCCCAAAGCAGTGGCAGCCACATGTGCAGGGATTTCCCACTAGAAAGGAGACAGTTACCCCTGGTACCACTGCTGGCACGCCACTGCTGTAGAACAAGCTGAAGCAAAGTGCCTTTGCTGCTTTTCCAGCTCTCCTTGCTCCTTTGAATAAGCTGGAAGGTGAACCAGCTATAGGAGGTGCCTGTAGACAGTGTCCCTAGGCTGTAATTCAGAAGGGCCAGGATGTTAAAATAATTGAACAACCCACTTGTCTGAGCCTTGACAAGGTGGGAATTGCTAATTACTGTGAGCAGAGTGCCCTCAGAAGTACACTGGCCATGAGCTAACAGCATGCAGAACCTTTCTCCTCCAGGCCTACAAAGTTTCTTCAGTCTCGTGGATATGGGCTGGATCTCCTGACACCTCACAAATGTGCCATTTTCCAAGGTCACTGGTATGCTCAGAGGTGGTCTGGAGTTACCCAGGAATAGCTTTTTCCATAGCAGTTACCTGTTTTTATGCATGAGACATTATATTCTATGTTGAATGTCCTTTTCTGTTTTAACGTAACACACTTGAGATGAGCTGAGATATTTAAGAATAGGGATTGCATTTAGAAGTAACACCCTACTTGAGTCTGATTTGTCTTTCAAGTGTAGACATGGCCCAAAAATCAGGCCAGGAGCCAGTGGGGATGGTTGCCCCAGAGTGAAGCCTTTGCTGTAGCAGGGCTGAGCTGTGCCCTGTACCTGCCAACTGGGAATGCAATTCCTCTGGCACAGACACACAGGTTAGGGCTTTTCTATTTTTATCACAGGGAGGCTCTTAATTATTTTTTGTGGGTGTGTTTAAACGTCTAGGTGATAGGAGAAGACTGCTTATTTTTCAGCTGTTTGGAGTGAGGTACCTTCTGTTTGGTGAGGGTGAGTGTGTGGCAGCAGCGGTCTATATATGTGTCTGTCAGGTCAGCAGCAAACCAGCAAGAGACCGAGCTGTGCCGTGAAGATGATGCCTGGGAAGGTGCTTAGACTGAACGTGGTCCATACTCTGTCCTCTCCCAAACATAGGGGCAGTCAGTCAGTCCTTTGTGGAGAAGGATGGCCAGGAAACATCAGAGGTTTACAGTCCTGGGAAGTGACAGGGCAGAGGAGAGACCCAGGATCAATATTAACGATGACCCCAGCGGGTTGCTGGGTCCTCATTAGAGCAAGAGCTGATATCTCATCCTAATGGTGATGTCTGCCCTTTCGTTCCTCCATCAGCAACACCTCCCACACCACCTGAGCTCTGTGTCCTGGAGGAAGGGAGTGCTTAAAGGTGAGGTCAAGGTAATTTCAAGAGGTGCTAAAAGAAAAAGTGAGGGCAGGCTGGCAGCAGCCAGGAAAGGAAAATTGGCCCAATTGTTAAAGGAAGAAAAGAACATCAGAGAGCTTTTAAAATGTCAGGAGTGGAGTATTGCTGTGTGCTCTTTGCTTATTGAGTACAGTTGAAGGGACATTTGCCTTAAATATACCTTCCATATAAATACACAGAAACATGCTTTTTGGTGTACTTTAAATGTAAGTTATAATAGTCTCTGGATAAAAAGGCAGTTATTATTTCTTCGAACACACTCTCTACTGACAAGCAAATGTTCCAGTGTGGCAGGCTGGTGGCTTTAAAAATAGCTGTTCACTCCCAAGGGTCTGAGTGTGGCTGGGAGGTAAATTAAATGTTTGACTGTGAGCAGTCATTGATGTGGTCCAAGAGCTGCAGCCAGTAAACCCTTGTTTCACTGAAGCCAGTGGAAATACAAGGCAGTGGGAAAAGCTTGCAGAAAGAGAGGTTTGGGCGTCTTCAGGAAGCTCCAAGTCTTTTGGGAGCTGTTTTAAAAATCATTACTTGCCGAACTGTTAAAAATCACAGAAAACTGGGTGGAAGGGCACTGAAAAGATGCCATCTTGGATGCCATACCTGTGCCATTTCTTAAAGTACTTGTCAAATCTCTTGTTAAACATCCAGAGACAGAGACCCACAGGCCTCTGCTCAGCAGCTCCAGCTGCACCAACCCAAAGCTCTGCCGGGTTTTGTCTAAATATCCCCTGCCGTAACTTGAGCACATTTTTTTGTCCTACCCACAGTTGTAATGGGGGGAAATGTATTTTTTTGTTGTCTTTACATCCTTTGAATTCTTCCTCTCTTCTCCAGGAGGAACATCCCCACCTCATCTGACCTTCCTAAGGTCAAGTTGTGGTTTTGGGTCCTTGCTCGCCCCAGCCGTTGTCTCCTCTAAACTCCCTCCAGCGAATTCAAGACCTTAAAATGCCTCCCAGCTGAATGCAGTAGCTGAAGCTAAAATTTTACTGATGTTAAACAGACTTGAATTACTTCATGTGTCTTATCAGCAGCAATCCTGTTTGTATGTCCCTGTACAGTATCTGACTTTTTTACAACAGCGATGTTGATTTGCAGTCAAGCTGTGACCCCCTAAAACCTTCAGCTCTTTTCCTACCCAGCTGATACCAAAGTAGCTTCTTATCTCCTATGAGCAGGAAAGCCTGTTCCTTCCTGTAGCTGAGAGTTTGTATTTGTCCTAACTGAATTTCATCCTACTTTTTTTCAGAATATTTCTCTGATTTTTGGGGGATAACTTTACATTCACTTATGATCCAGCACGGAGCAGCCTGTCCCATGCTGGAGCTATTTGCAAATATAATAAGCATCTTTTCTATCCCAACTCCCCACTGCTCCCACCCTGTGCCCTGGGTGCAGCTCTTCAGTATTAGTTTGTTCTTCATCCTGGATTTGATACATGTATATTTTCCAATGGAAATATACTTAACTGTGAAAAGAGGGAGGTGACTTATTGGAAAGTTCCATTTTTGGCAAAACTTCAATTTCATGAGAAATTTCAGGAAATGTGAAAATATTGGTTTTGTCTCCACTTGTCAATTTTCAAAATAAAAAATTCTTTTTTTTTTTCTTTCAGTCAAGTTTTTCTTTTCCACTCCCTACCCTCATCACCACCTCCCTTCAACTTTTCCTCCATCTGCTTGCCAGGGAAAGTACAATGTTCAGATATTTTTTCCAAATCTTCCTTTTTCCACTGTCTAACCTTTCAAAACTTCAATTAGGAAAAGCTAAAGAATGGAAAAAACCCCCTGTGTAAACAAAATTGCTGATTTTTCTAGGACATGTGTGGAGCCACTCGTGTGCAGGGACGCAAGTAGGAGAGTCCTAGGTAAGAAAAACCAACATTAATGTCACTCGGTGGCCAAGAGGAAGCAACAGAGAAGAAGGGAAAGCAATGCAAAAGCAAAATGCATTAAAAGACTGGAAAGGGGAGCTGTTCTGCTCTGGCTTGGCAATGCCTAAAGCCACTCACAGTTTGAAAAAGTTTGATAATCTCCGTTGTCCCTGCCTTTGCCCTGAGCAGGTTCTTCTGAGGGGCTGTATCTCCTCAGCCTGGTTCTGCTTCCCATGGGGTGGCTGTGACAGAGACAGGTCTGAGGCCCTCTGCAGCTTTCTGCCTCATCTCTGTAGGACTAGGTACATAATTTTCATACCATAGCAGCAGTGACCATTTTCAGTGACCATGCCACAGGATAAAAGCCAGTACTTCTTTTTTTTTTTTTTTTCTTAACACTTCATGCAAAGAGCCAAGAAAGGACTGATTACTTTTGTACAAGGGATAAACTCTTCCATAAATTTAAAAAACAGCACTATTACTTTTGGACAGGGCACAAATTGTGACTCAGAGCAGGACTGCTGACTGGAGTTCAGCCGGCCAATGTGTCATCCCTGAGAGCAGCAAGGCTGCTAATCTCATCCTCTGGATAATCCCACTCCCTGCTGAAGACAGTAATTAAAGGCTGTGTTTTCAGCAGCCCTACAAAAATAGGCTTGTTTGACTGCAGGAACTGGACAAATTGCAGCATATGTAGATAGTACCATGGCACAAGTACTGATTTTCCACATGCACCCAGAGACACCGAGGGCTTATTCTGGGTGACCTGTTGGAAATGTGGCTGGAGCTGCCTGCATGCCCTGCACTAAAGGCTGCAGCTGTACCTACAGCCCACATCCCACATGGAAAACTCACCACATTTCCCTGACTGCAAGGATGATGGTAGGGGGTGGCAGGATTTCAGGACCCCTCTTGCCACCTTGAAACAGGAAGAAATTCATTACAGGAAGTGTGGTGAGGCACTGGAACGGGTTGCCCAGAGAAGCTGTGGATGCCCCATCCCTGGAAGTGTTCAAGGCCAGCTTGGATGGGGCTTGGAGCAACCTGGCCTACTGGAAGGCATCCCTGGCTATGGCAGGGGGTTGAAACAAGATGATCTTTAAGACCTCTTCCAACCCAAACCATTCTGTGATTCTATGATTCTAAATGTCTTGAACACAAGGCAGCTGTTTCTCCCCACTCTCCCATGAGTTCAGCTTTGACTGTGACTGAACATCAGAAGAGGTTGCTCAGGGAGGTGGTGGTGTCTCCATCCTTGAGGATATTCAGAACCTGAGTGGCCCTGAGCAACATGCTGTCAGTGCCCTGGCTGGGGCTGTTGCCCTGCTGAGGGCTTGCTGCCAGCTCTGTGGCTGTTCCTAGGGCTTGTCAGACAGTGAAGATCATGAGCTCTGAGTTTTTCTGACAATAAACAACTTGAGTTTCCACTACCTTTTTTCAAACAAACTGATGGATTTTATGACTGTTGATAAACTGCACTTATTTCAGAATTGTTGGAAATGCCCTGGTGATTTTTTTCTTCATGTCCCTGTTAGAAATCTATTATTTTCCATTTCTAGGTAAGCAAGAAAAAACATGACTTCCCCATCTCTGTCTTCAGATTTAGAATAATCAAGTTAATTATTGACATTCTTTATGACACTTGGTAATTTCAGCCTAAAGGCATGCTGAACTCAATGGCTCTGAACACAGGGATAGTGGAGAAGCTGATCCATTCTCAGCTAGACCAAGGTGAAGGCACAGGAAAAAAAGAAAACTTTAAATATGCTGCTTCATTCAACTATCTCAACAACCATCTGTTTACCACATGGAAAACATTTTGTAATGTTTATTAAAGGTTTGTCCAATGTTTTGGGCATCTTTCTCTTTTTGCTTGCTGAATGAAGACTTCATTCTCTCACCTCTCAATCTGATAAGAGTTGGAGATTTGGGATAGATACTCATATACTAATTGTGCAAGACAACATTTACTGAATAACCTGCAGCAGAGAGGTAAGTGATTGCAGACATCTTTATCGTCTGCTATTAATTGGCATACCTGTTGCACAGACCTGTTGGTACCATGGGATGTAACAGTGAAAGATGAAATCATGGTAATTGCAATCTCTCCGCAAGCTATCATTTAATTTACATTTTAATTAATTTATGTTGAAGCAATTAAAGGCATGAAGAAAAGAACGTGCCAGTGTCAATTAAGAACTGTGAGTCAAAGAGAAGAGTTTGGTTCAATAAAAAGTTCATATGAAAAATAATGCTTTGCAGCTTACGGTTCTGTCTATGTGACTTTTCTAAGTTCTTTGGAAACTTGAATTAAAGAAAACTAAGTTTTCTTGGCCATTTTGAGAGATCGCTGTCTTCCTTAGTTTTCAAATGAGGAAACTGAAGCAGAGAGCAGTTCTTTGAACCCAAGGAGAAAAACTGCAGCAGAGCTGGAAATCAGATCCTGAGCTGAGGGCAATCCAGGTAAGGATCTTCCTTACAAGAGCATTCTTCCAACTGGCACACAAAAAGGAATTATGAAAGCTGTGTTTTTGTGAGTAGGGTGACGCCTTTGCTACACAGATCCCATAACCTGGCCTTTGGCTGCTCAGCCATTTGATGTTCTCAGAAAATGGCTGTTACTAATGAGAGTGTTGCTAGGTCTTGTGGTTTTAATATTCATTGTTTTCTTAAAATCTCAGCTCATAGATGCAGAAGCTTCATTTCTTTTAAAATTAAACTTATAAGAACTTAAACATGTCTTCAAATCACACCCAGTGTAGCATGCCTTAACTTCTCCAAGCCACTTCCTCAGTTCTGAAGGACAGATTTGGGAGTTCTGTATTAGGGAGGACACAGAGCAGAAAGTTTTCTGTTCACTTGATACAGACAGACATAGCACTCGCCAGCCTTGGAGCTGATGAAGAGAGAGCTGGTCCCAGAAAGGACTGGTCTCTGTAGAGGAAGACACAGGGCTGGGAAAACTCAGGGAGAAAAACCATCTTTGCAGCAGCAGTCTGAACTGAAAGCATCTGAAACTAAAATTATGTACTTCTATGCTGACTAATTTTGATTCTTTTCTACACCAAAGGGGTTTCTCTTCTCTTCTGCTCACAAAACCTGGCTCTCAAATTTTGTGCATTTGTAGAGCTCAGGGTGGGGAAAAGGGCCAAGAGGGTCCCTTGAAGATTTGTCTGGCTCATGTCTATCATGAGAGGCACTGACACCAGCGGGGACAGGTCTGACAGGGCTGGCTGAGACCAGACTGTGAGGACACATGTGCCACCAGCATGGACGTGTTCAGGGCTGGTTTGGACACCCTGTGTGTGCTTGCTTGGACACAGCTCCAGTCCCTTGGGAAGGCAGCGTGTTCATGCTCTCACAGGGGCTTTGCAGAGCCACTGGTGTAGGAGCTAACTCACTTTTCCTGGTTTTCCTCTCTGCACTGTACCTGCAGCGAGCACATCTCCATCCTTCCCTGCTATTCCTTGGCCGGGGCAGGCTGCAGGTTACTTTGCCAGAGTTTGCTCTCTCCCTCCTCCCAGAGCCTTAGGGTTGCTCTCTTCCTGCCCAGCCACTGCTTGGATAGGGCTGCTCTGGCTACTGTGAACCTCCAGTTCATGAGCATTTTTGCACCATTATAGCCAGAGAGACGTGGGATTCCTGAACAGTCCTGGGCTGGGGAAAGGCTGTTTTTTACCTTTGTCACCGAAACCCGGGAAGAAAATAAAAACCCTCTAACACTATATTTGAAGTGATAGAGAATCAGGCATTACTTTATTCTGGCCAGGATGTGCCCAGGAAGAACATTCCCAACACACATGTCTCCCGAAGTTTTCCTTAGATTTTATACACTCAAGACTCATAGGAATACATTATTTCAAAGCTTATTGGTACAAAATGAGGTAAACCCCAGTATCCAGGTTCTCATTGGGTCTGAGTTTCTTCATCTTCGGTGTTGATTAAATTTCCATTTTGTGATAGTTCTTATCAGTCCTTTCCCGGAATAGGTGGTTTCTCTCTGCTCAGGGCATTGTCTCGGGTTGATGGCTCATTATCAGCCTCTGATGGTCGTTGACGTTCTTTGCATATCTCCTGTGCATCATCCCAGCCAGACGAGCTATCAAACCTATCTTTCTAAAACAAAACGGAGGAAATTCCTTCCCAAAGCAAGATCTAACCAACTCTTACTAAAGAAACAGAAATAGAAAAATTGTTAAAGATACACAGTTTCCAACACCTTCACAGCACAGTGATGCAGAAAGATGCTAAACACAGGAGACTCCCGTCTGGGGAGGGATGGGAACAGACGGGAGCTTCCTGCTGGCTTCCAGGTTGCATCCCACGGCTGGTGACAGCGCTGGAAAACAGGGGCCGTGGTGGCTCCAGTGGGGACGCATGCGTGGCACCAGCTGCTGTGGGGACAGCGAGGGCAACTGCAAGGAGCAGCCAGGGAGACGATTATCTTTGTCCTGGAGGGAGGAGGTCGGGTGGAAAAAAACATGAGAGATGGGATGAAAACCAGCGAGGAGAGTAAAGTCCGTGGGCCAAATCTGCCACAGCTGCCAATGTCATCAACGGCAGGGCTGGCGGGAGCCACCCTTTCCAAACACGGCAGAGGACGTTAGATGCTCTCCCAGATGCAGCACTGCAAACCCACCCAGAATGCTCACGACACAGGCAAAGAGAAATATTATTCTCCTATTTTAAAAATAAAAGGTCTGATAAGATATCAAGAAAACGGTGCCGGCGGAGCCCTGCTCCTGCTCCCGCTCCCGGGGGATCCTGCACGTTACTCCATTTTGGGGACAGAGACACAGATGTTGCAGTGTGTCTGGCAGCGCAGGTGCCCGGGGAATGCAGGGATGCTCTCTGCCAGGGAGCTGCTGTGAGAGTGAAGGCAGACTGGGATGCATGGGGCCTCTTGGATCTTCCTCCTGCAGAAACAGAGCTGTGGGTTGGCCTCGCTGCAGTGACCATGAGCTGCCAGCTGCCTGGTGAGCTTTGGCATGGGCCTGGGGCAGTTCCTCCTGCCAGCGAAGCACCCACTCCTGACATGGCTCACGTCCTTACCCTGTCCCTGTGAGACAGCTCCAGGACACTGCTGCAAGAGAAGCTGAGCTCCTGAGTCGAGCCGGACACGGTGACTAAGTGTTGGCTTGCTCGACTCCTCAGTTCACCCCCAGATTTTAAGCCACAAAAAGCCCTGCACTGCCAGGCCCTCAGCTGCAGGAGGTATTCCCAGACTTTCCTCCTCTACCCCTGCTCCCTTGCTGTCCTGCCTGTCACCTTCCCAGCTGCCTGTGGAGGGATCCCTGGATTTTTCTATCTCCAGATGTTGCAAGCACTGACACTTGTTCAAATCTATCCCTGCAGATCATTAACATGGGAGAGCAGTTTAGTGGGGAGAGTTGAAAATTTTATTAACGTTCTTTTCATGTGGAAATTACACTTCTTCTCCATAGGCTGAGTGATGAAAGACAACAGCTGTGTCAATAGTCCATAATGGGAGAGAAAAAGAGTTGTTTACAGCCATATCAGCTGTTAGAGAATGTTCACAGGCTTTGTTTGAAGCTGTGTGTGGCTCCAGCACTAAAGTACTGGGGGAGTGAGGGATACAGGTGTCCTCAGAGAATCCCCCAGCCACTGTAAGGCACATGTAAAACTGAGCAGGAGGAGAGACCTAGAGACCTAAAAGGTGAGGCCAAAGTGTCAGTGAAGATCAGAGCTCAGATGCCAACCCACATTTCCTGACTGGGACTTGTGGAATGCAAAAGGTGAGAATGCAAAAGGTGGAATGCAAACGGTGCTCATCTGTGCTGCTGAGAAGTGCTGCTTATTCAGGAAAAGGAGCAGATTGGGGCAGATGTTACTGAAGGAAGAAAGACAAGTGTCTGGGGAAATCTCATAGAAGTGGTTTATCTTTGTGCTAGCCAGAAGGTTCTGGACCATAAATACCAGAGCAGAGGTAAAGAGCAGTGGCTGCTTGGTCCTACAGGAACTACAGCCTGCAAAAGGGAGCTGAATTCATATCCCCTGCAACTGATTTGTGCAAGTTGAGGAGGATTTTGAAAATAACTGAATTTTTTTTCCTTTCAGCTTTTTCAGCTCCATATTTACCCATTTTCCCCCCAAATGCTTATTACCCTTGCGATAGATACTCTGTTTTATTTACTCCCCCTACATTCCAGGGTAATAAGAATTGCTTACATTAGAGTTCAGGTTATTTATTCACTGCTTTCTTTAGCTGACAAACCTTAGAAACACTTTTGCAGGTAAAATACTGAAGCTTCACATTTTAGGTAAGTTGGCGGGTGTTGCAGGAAGTTTTATTCCAAAATTTAGTGACATCAAATTAAAAACATCATCATTCTGTCATCTAAATGAATGTTTTTCCATGTAATACCCAATATGATTATGCCAGAGAGGGTAGAGAGAAAATATTTCTAAGTTCTTTTCAGTTTTTTTGGTAATCCCTCAAGACCCTAATGCCACAATTTTTGCATGTAGTTTTCTTCCTGTCTTATGCAGTGAGACGCTCTGTTTATCTTAATTTTAAACATCCACTCAAAAATTAAATGGCTCTTCCTCTAGAAACATCTCTTTTTCTCCACTGACTTCAAAGAGAATAGCCTGGTGTCACCTGGCTTGTCACCATGGGTCAGGGAGCGAGCAAACCAGGTGACAGGAAACCCTCCCTGCCCACAGGTATATCTGAAAACTTTGTTTTGTGTGTCCTATATATTTCGTGGAGCAACCTGGAGGTCCATAGTTACTTGCTGTGGTAGTTAAGCTGCTCAATTCTCCTTTGGGCAAATGCACACCACTTCTTCATGGGCTGAGAGAAAGGCAGGAGCCCTTCAGAGCAGAATGGCAGAAATTAAGAAACTCATCAAAGATGGCACTTGATTAGCGACCCTCTCCATGCCCTATCCTCTGCATTTGATGTGGGCAATCAGGAGAAGGTGTTGCCAAGGCTACGAGTTCTTGTCAATCTGCCTTCCAGGTCCTCTGTGGCTTCTCTTCCCCCTAATTGTGCCCACACGTTCTGTTTAAATACCATCTGCCTCAGCTGCAATTTGCACAAGTGTCTCAGAGGGCTTTGCTCTTGATTCTCCAATAATCTGCCCTTTGTATGCTAACCCTCTACAAGATGGTCTTGTTACGGGAAAATACACTTGTCTTTGAAGAATGATAAAATAAGGATGTGCGGTAACAAAAGACAAGCAGGTCAAATCTGAGACCAATGTCACCCGAGCTAGATTCCCTTGCAGATAACTCCTGAAAACAACTCGTGATCAAGCAGCAAAGCAAGAATTTGTCATAACCACTGAAAGGGTTAGTAGAAGACCCAGTCTGTATTGAAGATCTTGCTGCTGCCCATTACTGCATATATTCTACGAGTGAAACCCCTACTGGTATCAGCAGGATGGTCAGATGGGGAGTAACAACTTTGCACAGTGATCCACAGCAGCAATGTGGAGCAAATCAGATTTGAAACTGGCTGAGTTTCACAGGTTGGATGCTGATCTCTTTCTGCTTTGAGCTTCTCTTCCCACAAGTTTTGCCTCTTTTATGTAAGAATAAATTTGAGGTGGGCTAGTGGGATTGGTGCTGGCATGTAACATCCCTTATACAACCGGCCTAATCCCAATTAGAAAATTATTTAAAAGTAGGACTAGTACCTTCTCAGCAGGTACACTTTAAGATATTTTTCAGTGTCTAATCAGTACCTGTGCATTTCTTGTAGAATACAGGAAGAGTAGATAATATCCAAATCAGTAGAATTTATTAATAATTTCAGGTTCCCCCTTCTTGCTCTCCTACTCCTACAGCAGGTTTAAGAATGCCTTTTCTGAAAGCACTGTCTTTGGAAAGGCTTACCAGCATTCTGCTCTGGGCTGTCCTGCTAAGGCTACCTGTTATTCAAGCTGCTTGGCTGAAGCTTCTGATTGTAAGATCCCTTTTTTCTTTTTGTTTAGTTTGCCATCTTTTCCTCTTTGGGCTAAAAAAATTCTGACTGAGACAGGTCAGAATATATATACTGTATACCTAAAAATCTTAGCCTAAAGTAGCAGTTTCTGAGAATAAAGCATAAGAAAGCATAAGGTTTTGCCGATTTTGTGAAAGAATGGCCGGGGTGATTTGAAATTTGATGGGTGTCTTCTATCAAGACAATATTATTCTGTAAAAAATTTCCCTAAATGAAGCCAAATGAGTGAATTTTCAAATATTCACTGTTTTCACAGGAAAAACTTTCAGGAATTCCACAGGTGATTACTTCAAGCCTCTCCTTTCCACAGGCTCTATGCACTGCAGGGAAGGCTGCCACAAAACTCAAAGCAGTTTTGCAGACTAAGCTCCTCACAATCACTTCTACACATGACCAGACCTCTGGGTCCAGTGTGGAGCTTCCCTCAAGATCCAGCAGAAGTTTCCATCAAACAGAGCCAGCAAAGAGATTTTTCACTTTATGCCTTGTGATGATGTCTTATATCACTTTGTATTCTGCAAACCAAGTACTGTGCCTTGTGTCAAGTCAAGGAAAAGTTGGAGCTGCAAGGCTTCACTTCTGAGTGTAACTCCATCAGCCTGGCAGAGTCTTCTCTGCCTCTTGGACTTTCCCACTGGTGATTCCACGGGTCAAGGCAGGAACAGACCCCTGGAAAAGGAGCACATCTCCCCTTATCTCTGGGGAATGCCTTTACTTGCTCCTGATGGCTCTGCACGTTAGGTTGAGTCCCTGATTTATCAGGTACCTTCATTCCTGTGTGCCCTGGGATTTTCTCTCAGCTAAGCAGGTGGGAGAATGGTGAGAAGGAGCAATAATGGACAGAAGGCACTGTGAGAAGGAACAGAGATGAGCAGGAGGCAACTCTCTCAGTCATCTGCATGGCTGAGAAGAAGAGGGTGTGAGAACTGTGCAGGAATTTCCAAAGTCCTTATCTTTTGGTGTGGAACTGTAGGTTCAGAGTGAGACAGAGGATAAAATGGTCTTTTATTGTGGGAGGCTCTCAAACCACAGGGAAGAGAGAAGAGTTAGAGAACTGGTTATACAGGAGTAAAAGAGTAGCAGCGATCGGGGCTTCATGGGCCTGTGACCGACACCTTTAATGAACATACTTTGCCCCTTCAGGGGTGTTAGGTGTTTACCAGTGTGTTGGCCAGCAAAGTCTTGAGCTGGATGGAGGAATGCAACCCAGGGAGGAAAAGGGGGCATACAGGGCAGAAAGCTGGACACCCTACCTGAGCACAACCAGGAATGGTCTCCTGACTTCCATCTGTAATCCAGGTCCAGATCTGTCTCCATGTGTGGAGGGGGAAACTGTTCAAAACACATTTGGAGTTGTGACTGGCTCTGGGTTCCCTAAAGCTGTGACAGAAATGGGGCAGGTGGTGGCGTGCTCTTACAGATTTCTCCCCTCCTAGAAGACTGCGCAGTCTTCCTGGGTGGAGCTGACACCTCTCTCCCCTTCAGCACATGTCACAAGGGGACTGGAAGCAAATGGGACTGGACCCAAGTGACCCAAGCTTAGTAGGAGTCAGATGCTGGAGAGATGAGTAGAGGGTGGTTTGCCTGCACACCCAGAGCACAGGGATTTCTGCACTGGCGGATTCTGCTGGGTGTGCTGAAAGGTCAGCAATGCTTCAAGCCATCCAGCCAACAGCTATTTTTGGCTCCCATTTTGCAAACACTGCATCAGAAACAAAGAGTTATTTTGGTCCGTCAGGATTGCTCTGATAACATTGCTCAGTACAATGTTAAATAACCAAACCCCACAGGAATAACAGCACTGTTTTATAATCCCATATTATCAGATATATAGAGGCACACAGGGGTGGGTGGGTGGAGGGGAGAGCTTAAATCTTTTAACAAGTACAAAGGAATATTTATGTTATTCATATCATCACAGTCCACATATTGCAATGATTTGGAGTATAGTGTAGGTGTGGATTTTTAAACAAGGGGGTACTTGTCCCAACAGGAGAGAACAGCAATAGCTGTTGTCATCCACCGCTTTTTAGCAATGCCAGTGCACAGTGTGGCTGGTGTGACAAGGAGCAGCTGAGGCACCTGTAGAGCCCCTCTCCCACATACACTGTCACCATGACTTCCTCCACATCTGTGCTGTGGAAACACCTCCCTTACCCATGAAAATTCTGGTGGAAGTGAAGCGTATTGATTTGTGAGTCACCGGTCTCACAGCTACAGCAACAGCCATGGAGAGAAAGTCCCACCTGCTTTCTTTCTATGGTTTATGTCACACAAGACCCAAATAGAACCTGAGTTGCCATTTGCTGAACACTGCATGGACTCAGGAAAGACATCCCATACACAAAGACCTTGAAAATGTCCCTGCAGAAGACAGATAAAGGGAAGAGAAAAAGTAATATATTGTTCAGTTTATGGCTGAAGAGGTTAAGCACCGAGACCTCGCAGACCATCTTCTCTGCACTTACCAGATCCAGTGCAATTTTTTTTTTAATTTCTATTTAGGTGTGAAAGAAACATCTGCATTTTCAAGCCCAGTCTTCATGGCAGGTGATCACCACATGGAAAAAATCCACTCCAAAGTGTCCAGATGGCAGCAGAGAGAAGAAACTGACCTCCTCCAGCAACACAAAGTGTTTCATCTGAGAGCTGGACACTTTGGAGCCACTTTCCTGTGATTACCTGCCAACAATGTGAGGGAGGCTGGTACTGGGTAAGTCACTAAGCCAAGACATCCTGAGCACCAGGCTGGGACAATGGTTCATCTTTTTATTAAGCCCACCTTTCCAACCTACAGAAGGCTAAAGGGAGATCTCCCTTCTGTCTTGTTTTGTCTTGTCTAATCAGCAATGGATGATTGTGGAAAAGAGGCAAACTCTTCTCAGGTGTGTGCAGTAAAAGGGCACAAGGTAACAATCACGTATTGTAGAAAGAGATGGGACATAAGGAAAAAAGACGACCTCATGTGCTAATTCTGTCCTTTAAGGAGTTCAAGATTAAATGGGGCACAGCCATAAGCAGCCCACTCTACCACCAAATGCAGCCATGCTTGGAGCAGGGTTGGACCAAAAAAGTCTATAGATGCCTCCCAATCTAAATTATTCCACAATTTTTCTGGGCTGAAAAAGGTCACTGGCATGTTCCCCATCCTGCCTGAGTGGCTCAGTGTTGTCCCCAGGAGGCAGCTTCAAGATGAAGCCATCACTTTCAGACCCAGAGGCTCCAGCTGTCTGGTGCACACACTGGGATGTGAGGAAGCCTCAGGAGTTTTCATGTCTGCCTGAGGGATTTGGCCTCATTTCCTGCCTCAGGGGTAAAGCACTAGGGAGTTGCAAGGCTGCAGTTTATTTTCTATACCTTAAAAAGCAGAAAACCTGCTACAATTTGCATGCAACAACAAACAGCTGTTCATCTGCAAAAGGAAAAGAAAGACCCCGTATGCTCCTGCTCAGGGCAGCCAGCTGGCAGGTAAATGTGAGTTAATATATATTTTGGAGTAAGGATTCACTAGAGCAAGGGTTGAAATCCTGGAGTCTCCCTTCCCCTTGTCCCCAAATCTCCCCAGGCACCAGTCCCTGAGTTTTGTGTTTTCCCACTGTCCTGGTGGAGGGGAGGCCCTGGGATTCTTTTCCCTGCAGGGTTACCCCCTGTCAAGTTGAGAAGTGGGGAAGGCTGAGGTAGCCCCAAGAAGGTTCCTGGCTGCAAGAGCTGAGCAGAAGCAAACACCCCTTGACAGCAGTGTAAGTCTTTGGGAGAGGTTGCACTAGAACCACCTCTTTCCTCAGGATTTCCTGTAGCACAGCTCGAGCTTCCTGATGTGTGTGAGGCTGGATGTACTGAGTCCTGCTTCCCAGGCACTGAATCTTCCCTGGCCTCCTGGGGAGCTGCTGTGAACCCTTTGGTCGGTCTGCAGCGTGCACAGGAGTCTGGCCCCGAGGCAGATGTCCTTGTGTTGGTTTAGCACAGAGGGACTCAGTGACTGGCCCAGCATCATAGAGTCAGCCTGAAATGGTGACAGAACATGAGTTTCCAAGGCAGTATCACTACTAAGGTTTTTTGTTCTCAAGATCACATTATCTTTCTGGAAACCTAACAGCTGGAGTCATGACACTAACAGAGAATCACAATTTGGGGATTTTCTAAAGGTGGTTCTCAGCTCTTTGTGCAGTAATGACTGATTATGCAGTACCTCTCCTGTTCCCCTGCTGTAAAAAGCAGTTAGGGAGTCCAGATCTACTTGTTTTAAATCTTGCACTTTTAAGCCAAAACTGTAGAACTTTTGAACACCTGGAGTTGACAATCCTATGGCTCAGATGTTCTTATGCCTAGACCACCCAGCATTTGCAAATATCTGCACAGATACAGGTGTCTTCGATTTGGAATATATTTTGCAAAAGCTGTTCCAATTTCTTGAAACAGACAGTTGTTATCTTGAACATTCACATTCCTGAGCGCTGGCCCCTGTTGGAGTATTCATGTGCTTTTTGTCTGTGTGATAGAGAGGCTGCTATCACTCGGTCAGAAGGAAGATAATATATGCAGTTGCATATTTGGGTTGTTCATCTTTTGGAGTGTTGAACAGACTTCCTAAATGATGCTTCTATCCTTTGTTCAGCTTTCAAAATGAATATCCCAAGGAGGTCTGCATTTTCTGGCTCAGAAAGGCTTTCAAAAACAATGAGTCAAAAAGGGCATGATTTTCAAAGAACTTGTACGGGGAATTTATGGCTTTCCTTATTCCAAGATGAAAATCTTGATGTAGCCTATAAATTTATTTAGATGCTTGCCTTTAAAACTTAGCTTGTGACTTCTCATTGGTAACAGAGGATGGGTAGGTATAAATCAATCTGTGCTAAAGGGAATGAGTAAGACTTGAGAAAGAGAAATCCAAAGGGCATGGTCTTAGTGGTAGAGTTGAGCTGAGCTCAAACCCAGTGTTACCATTTCATTTGTCTGTGCACACAAGACCCTCTGGCATGAGTTCAATGGCACTTCCAGCCAGATGGGCTGACAAGAGTAGAAGCGGAGTCAGCTTGCAGAGAAGAGTCAGGCTCATAAACCTTCCTTGGACCACTCTTAGAATTTTCCACCTGTGCCAAGAAAGACAGAAGTTTTCCCAGGAGTGTTCAAGGGAAAGAGCAGGATGCATTGATTTGGGGCAGCACGAGAGGCTCATTACCTCATGACTCACACCCATGGACATCCAGCGTAGATGATGTGAAGGCAAATCCCGAACAACTCCGCTGGGACAGAGAGAGGAAAAACAAGGTAAGCTGCTATGGAGAAACAGTGCCAGGTATATTCCTGATTAGTTTACATTGAAATATGGCTGCTGATAGGTTATTTTGGTGAAAAAGGCAAGAGCTTGTTGTGTCCCTTGCTCTGCTCCCCACTCCACATGGGTGGAGTGTCACTGCAGTTGGCTGGAGCCCTTCCACATACAGCAAACGACAGGATTAGCAGCAATGTTTTGCAAATATTCCTCTTACTCAAATAACTTATTAACTAAAATGCTCCATTGGGCTGTAATCACTAGTAGGATTGTTTTAGTTTATAGTTTCTATGGTGAGCAGTGTGTTTCTGGAAGCTGGGCTGGGTGCATTTTTTTTCCTCCAGTTGGAAACATGGTGTTGAAGAAAGTGGAGGTTGTTAGACATTTTGAAACAGGTTCTTCTGCAAAAAAAAGTGCCCCTTTGAATGACTGATAATAAAAATTAATTTGCATGATGCTACAAGTTGCAGACTAAATTGCATGGCCTTAACAGAGTTGCTAAAACTAGATTCAAATTCAGAAAACAACCTGGCATTGCCCAAGTTTGCAGATCAGTGAGTGATCACAGAGCAGAGGAATTGAGGAGCTGGTGGCACCACACGGGATGCTGGGCAGTGGTGGGACTGAATGCCATGTATGAAAATCCTAGTATTAAGCGCAGAATCATAGAACAACCAGTGCTGAAAGGGACCCACAAGGATCATCGAGTCCAGCTCCTGGTTCTGCACAGAACAGCCCCAAGAATCATACTGTGTGCCTGAGAGAGTTGTCCAAAAGCTTCTCAAACTCTGTCAGGCTTGGGGTCGTGACCCCATCCCTGGGGAGCCTGTTCCAGTGCCCAGCCACCCTCTGGGTGAAGAACATTTCCTTAATATCCAACCTAAACCTCCCCTGACACAGCTTCAGGCCTTTCCCTTGGGTCCTGTCACGGGTCACCAGAGAGAAGAGATCAGTGCCTGCCTCTCTGCTTTCCCATGTGAGGAAGCTGTAGACCGTGGTGAGGTACATGTGGGCAGGAAAAGGCCAATAATTCAGCTTGAAGGAGTAGGTTTGGTGGCACTCAGGTAGGGCTGAGCACTGGCATCTGCTCAGGGCAGGCAGCAAGGTCATTGCCAGCAGCAGGTCTTGGCTGACCATCTCTGCAGCCGCAGGTTTGGCTCCTCAGCACTCTCAGCTGTTCTTGTCCAACAAAGGCAGCTGTGTCCTGGAGAGGAGAGATGGGTGTGTAGCAACATCAGGCGACTGCTGATAGGAACGCGGAATATTTGAGCTATTTCACTCTTTGTGTATAAAGCTCAGTGTCAGCACCAGAAATGCAACACAAAACTAAATGTCAAAGAGGAGAAGAGTCAAGAACTAAAGGGTAACAATTTCTGGTAACTACAAGCATGTTTCCACCCATTAGTTTGAAGATGTAATTCCTAAATCATGCCATCCTCACCAGTATGTTTTAGCAAACTGTTACAATCTCCAGGAGCTGCAAGTGAAAACACTGTTGTTAAACTCATATTCTTACATCATGTGTGATTCTTGTCCAATTTGCTAAGCAGCAGTGTACAGTGATACATTGAGTGGGCATTATTTGGTAGTCTTTTGTAATCTTAAACATTTTTGAAATGCTAGGCATATAAATTGCTGCTTTCAAGTTTGGGGTGAAAAGAGAAAAAATAATGCAAGTGCCACTGCTTTTAACCAGCATTTCATCTCAGTGCTATGCTCTTAGCAGGGAATATTTATTGCTCAGCAACCTTCCTCCTGCCCGACGAAGAGACAGCCAAAACCTGCCTGACTGTGCAGACACTGCCTCCTGGACAGAGCCCACTGATGAGAAAGTTTATCAGTCCCACAGGTGTAAGCAGCTGTGGGTGTCAGGTGTAAAAATGCAGAACTCTACAGAGGAAAGGTAGCTACTCTCAGGACAGTGAAGATGGAGGGATTCAAAACCTGGGGACTGACCATATAATTCTTGTGTAAGTACAGCTCAGACAGATAAAGTGGCTGTGCCTGTGTCTGTGGTGGAACAAGGACCAGATCAGAGGTCTAGGGTCTCCTACAACCCAGAAAGAGACATCTCTCCCCCTTGGTTAATCCATCTTCTTCTAAATAATTTATGGACGTTTTGAGGCTGCTTATGAAGTTCAGAGGCATTAGGCTGAAGAAGAAAGTGCAGAGAAGCATTGCATGTGTTGTCAGCCCCCCGGGGTGTGTCCATCTGCTCTCGTGCGCTAACGAAGACCTGCTGTGTGATGTCTTTCAGGAAGCTCCAATCTGCAGGGTCTTTTGCATTAATCTTTAATATGCACTCTGTCTGCTAATCATGTAGGAATTCAGACAGAAACTAGGTTGCTTAGCAAAGATGGGGCATATTAGCTGACTTCTTCTCCAGGTTGTGGGCCAAATCCACCAGCCTCTGGTGCAGAAGAGGCCAGCTTGGGTTAACATTCCCTTTTGCAATATTCTCCATTTTCCAGAATGGAGAGGGAAACATGTCAGCACTGTAAGGGATCCCACTCTGCGTTTTTTAATCCTTCTTTTGGTTGAGCTACCTGACCTCTCTGAGAAAACAGATGAGGAAAATCCTTAGTGGAGGGTCAGCAAAGCTGCCAAGAAATGCACACCAGATGAACAGGGCCACAACCACTTCAAAAGTAAGATCCAGTTACAGTCCAGATATCCAAGTTCAGTGTATTACCCATGTAGAATCAGGTCCACAAAGTAACAGGAACTACCTCTGTATATACCTGATCTCTGCAGAACATCAGGTTCGAGGTTCACCTGACCTTTCCCAGCAGCATGGACACAGCTGGGGCTGGTTTATGTCTTTGTGATAAAAGCTGAGTATGTGTTAGCTCTTTTAACATTGACACTGGAGATTCCTGCTCTGTCCTGCATATTTTGTGCAGGGTATTTTCTTTGAGTTGGTAGCAAACTGTAACTCAGAGGATAATGGTATCCTCAGGAGCAGAGCTGATGGTCACCCTAGGAAAGTTTTGTATTTGATGTTTGGCACCGTGTGCTCTGTGCCAGTATGTCTCATTCATTTTGCGTGTGTTTAACTTATGTAAATTCACTACTCTGCAGTGGTACAGTATTTACAAACCTACCTAGTGTGATGCAACCCCTACAGCATATGTTGCTCCTGAAGTTCTGTTCCATGTGAACACTCCAGGCAGGGTCACACTATAGGGAGAGCTCTGTTCTGCTCTGGTGTAAAGCACGGGCCTTATCCTGCCATCTGCAGTCATACATCTGCTAAGGGCTCACATCATCTCGTGTTCAAGGCACAAAATTGTTGCCTGTGGATTTCTCTTTCTAAGTAAGAGTAGTTCCACAAGCCGGAAGATTTTGCTAAAGTGTAGCAGCATCTGGTTCTCATTTTGGGAATCAGCCATTCATCCAATTTTCTACAAGTAAGACTCAGGAGGTCAAATGACTTCAGGCACAGAGGTGGTGGATCAGGTTAATTAACATCTCAAGATGCTCTTCATTCTGTTCTTTGGCCACTAGATGTTACAGAACAAGACAAGAGAGAGTTTCCAGCATTAATGCAGTATTGTCTATCTCTTCTTGTGTAACCTATAACCACCTATGCATTAAGACTCTGCAAGATGCCATCATGGTGTTTTCCCAAGCCTGTAGATGTTTTCTGATTAGATACGTATGCTGGATTTAGCCAAATCCCCACTTAAGTGCTGTACTCTATGTATCTAGGTCATTTGCACAACATTTTTATTGTAAATCTGGAATAACAAGCACAGCTCTTGGCAGAGTTCTGCATGGCAGAAACACTTTATGTCTTCGAATAAATACATGGGAGCTCTTCTGGACAGAAAGAAAAAAAAAAACCAAACCAAAAACCAAAAAAACAAATTGGTTAATTTGCCTATAGTTTTTCTGGCAATTCAAGAGTAACCAGGAGAGATAACTGGAGACACTCAGAGCTGTCACTGTTACTCTACTTGTAGGCAGATGTGTTGTGCAGTTCTTGGACCATTTCCCCTGCCTCCTCTTGTCTCAGCCCATTCTTGGTTTGGCCCTGGGCACCTGCAGTGGTGACTGCAGCAAAACCCTGCTGGCTTTGTCCTTGTCAGAGCCAGGTCATCCACACAGTCCCTGTCGGCTGTTGAGGGAAGCAGGGCTGGTGGCAGAGGGGAGAGGGGCAACATGCAAAAGGCACCCAAAGCGGGGGGCAGGCTCAAGCCTCAGGCAGGGCATGGACCAGGCACCTCTGTGAAGGTAAAACACTGCAGGCAACTCCTGCTGATTCCCCCCCAACCCCTGTGCTTGCAGGGCAGAACCCACCGCCAAAGGCGCTGTCCTCCCCAGCACAAAACAACCAAAAGGTAGTTGCTACCCCTAAAGAGTTTGAAGTCAAATTGCTTGGAAGGAAAGCTTTGGCTTGGTTACATTAGCGCTTATCACAACCTGAGCCAGATGCCAGGTTATGACAAAATCACCTCTTGCGAAAACAAGGTAATTACACATCTGGGCTATTTGTGAGTTGAATCAGTTCTTCCCTATTTGATGGAATGAGATGCAACCACCTAAGCAATGTAGTTTGCTGGGTTGTTCACAGAGTGAGGCACGGCCAGCAGCACCCCTGCCCAAACATGCTGAGGCTCTGCACGTGAGAAGGGCACACATCACTGTTAGAAGCCCAAAAATCCTTGGAGAATGCAATAAAAAGTGAACTGACTCAGTGAGCTGGCCTTGCTTGGGACAGCAGCTTAGCGTGATAACCACCATCTCTTGTCTGTTTATTTCAATAAATTACTGAGTATTTCTATAAAGGAGGGGTTTAAAATACCCTCATTTTATTCCATCTTTCTTCCCCTTGACATCCAAACTCATCCCTCAGCTGCAGTGAACCTTAAGCAATGCCAGCAAATTGAAAGGATTACTATCAGTGGATCTTCGTGCAAGGTTTGTACCCACACATGAAAATTTGTATTTTTTAATAGCTTCTTTTCACAAAATGCATATGAAAACCATACAGATGATTTCTAGCAGGACAGTGGTTCATGCTGAGCCAGCAAATAATTCTCTAGTCTTATTTTGAATCAATCTTGGAACAAGTTTTAGCTCTGCATGTACAAACTGGGCCAAAACAAAATGGGTGGGGAAAAAGACACAAGGCCCTTTGTCCTCTCTGGAATTTGTTTAAAACCTCAGGGATGAATAAGACACTTTATTTAACCCATCTGGCTATAAATAGGCAGCAGCACCTTAGCCCGTGTGTGAACTAGGGAATTCAGATGTGCCTCCTCAGTTATGATCCCGCTTGAGGGCACAGCTTCAGTCTCAGACATGTCCTTGCACTAAAGGGTCATTAAAGGCAACTGAGGGCACCGGGGTGTGGTCCAAAGGGCTAGAATGAAGGTGCTGGGGCCAGCAGGAGTCAAAAGGCTGCTTTGCTTTTGCTCACATTTTCTGGTTGCTTGGTGCTTTAACAATTTAGCATTTAGCATCCCAAAACCCATCTAAAATCTTTTTCTTGTTCCTACTGGAGCAGAACTGGTTTCAGCACTGGTGAGTGACTGTACAGCCCTGTGGTACCACGAGGGTTTCATGATGGAAAAAGCACCAAGGGTTGCTCTTCCCCCTCTGCAGACCCTTCACAGCAATGGGGGTAGCTCCTGCCCTGCCAAGGGATGCCGTCCCAGCACCACATCACACCCCTGGGCCACATTGATCAAAACCAGGATGGACAGAAACCACTGAGATTTAGAGAAACCTCTCTGCAGCAGATCGCAGCCTTTGGGCTCATGAGGAGGGGGAGGCCCCAACCACATGCGTGTCCTGCTGGGGGACGGGATTGCTGGTGTCTGGTCACGGTCACCAAGAATCAAAGAAACAACCACACTGCTTCCAGAGCCAGTGCGCCCCACAGCTGCGTGGAGACCTTTATTGTGTCCGGTTCACTTCGTCCTGCCTCAGCTGTACCTTTTGGGGGGAAAAAGCTGATTGTTTCCCACCATGCTTCTAAGCTAGGCGTTATAGACCAGCACCAGTGAAACAGCAGCTGAGTTGCTGCATTTCATGCCACGTTCAGTTTATGTTGTTCCATCTCTGTGTTTTTGGTTGCAGTTCTGTACTTGCCAGATTGCACCAGCCTGAAGGTGGACGTATGAGGCTGCCAAGGGAAGGCTGAGTTGATGAGAGAGGTGCCTGTGCTGTTTCTTCTTGTTCAAGTCATCGTCAGTGAACAGCTGACAGAAACAATAGGTTATTCTTAGGTTTGCAGTGCCGGAAATCTGGAGCTTTCTCCAGATCCTGAGTCTGGCTGTATGTCCCAACAGCATCCCAGTCCCAAGGGTTTTCATGGCTTCATCTCCCACTGAATAGTAATGCGTGGGGGTACAGTTGTCAGGGCCATGGAGGACACGTGGGTATGTGACAATATCCAACCTATGTTTCTCAAATTAAATGACTAATTCATAAAGAGGATTTGTCACACTCCAGGAGCCACGCTGAAGCTGAATGCTGGCTTGATTGCAAACATCTATTTAATGGCTGGACTCGCTGCAATCATGGGCATTTTAAACAGATTTTCTTTGGTGTGTGGGCACAAATCCTCAGGCAGGATGAAAAGATCCTTGTCCTTTCTGGTGTAAGGTCTGGGGTCTGAAAGGTGAGCGTGAGCCACTGGTCCATGTCCCCATCTCCCTGAAGACCCCTGTTCCTCCACTCCCGCCCACTGGGCTCAGGGAGTGTCTCTGGGAGGGAGGTCTGCTGAGGTTAGATGTGAAGTTTTTGGGCTCTTCATGGCAGAAATGTTTGAGAAGATGAAGGAAAATATTTTGCCAGTGTTCTTAGAGGAAAACTGTAACTTTCTAATGTTTCAAATTTACTTTTCCGTTTTTTTAAAGAGGGAAAACCAAAAAAGTTGTTAAAATCCTGCTTTTCCAGAGCTGAGTGAATTTGAAGTATGGAGAGTTACTGTCTCTGAAATGAAAGCCATGTGTTTTAAAAGACAGAGGAAAGAAGGGTGTCTTGCTCTAATTTGTGGTGGAAGCAGTGCATATGACATAAGCTTTTATAACATGAAAGTGAGGGATGTGCTGTTTGTTATGGGAGTCATGGCCCTCTGTGGTTGTCAGGCATCACCTTTCTCCCAAAAGGATTCACAAAAATACTGGAACTTAAAAATTTTAAAAAAAGGAAAAAAAAAGGTAAAAACACAAATTAGGCTTAATTTAATGTAGACATTACATTTTTCAGTTTAGCGTGATTTTAAAAGTCAGTTTTCATCTCTTACTAGTTGTTTAAAAAAAAGCTAATTCCACTGAAAATGTTATTTACTTCTTTAGACAGGAGTGTCAAGCAGAACACATCTAAAAGAAAAATACTAAGCAGATGTCTGATTAAAAAGAAATGGAAATGTCTCACATCAATGGAATAACCTGCAGATCCAGTGGATATAAGTTTAAAATACAAATGTTAGAAGCAAGCCAACAGTGTTCCCACACTCATCCTATTTAATTAATTACAGATAAACTCTTCCTGCCTTCAGACTCAATGGAAGAAAACAGCCAGGACTCAGCACAGATCTCACAGTAAAATTGGCATCAGTTGAAATCGCATCCCCTGGAACCATCAGGTAGCACCTCTTACATCCTTAGGTGGCTGAACACCATGCAGGAAAACCCCAGATGGAAGGGACAGTTCCTAGGGAGGCGAGGAGACAGCGGTGTTAGTCCCTCTGCCCTCCCACCCACAGAGTAATGTATGCCTGGACATGAGATTTTCCATGCATGGTGCGTGGAAACTCCAGTACTGAGTGACATTAAGCATCAGGTTTGCAAGCAGTGTCCAGGGTGGCTCGCTGCCCAGGCTGGGATACAGCAAATTCCCCTTGCCATGCCACCACTGCCCAGCAGGCACAGCCCTGCAGTGGCAGGAAACTGGCTTTGACCCCGAGCAATGCCTTTACCACACTGATTTACCCATCTCAGAGAGCAGCAGCTGCTTTTGAGCTGAGCGAGTAAGAGGCAGCTTCACCTTCCAGTTATCTGATCCTTTGCTTTTTGGCAACTTGACGTTTTGGGAGAAAATTGGTTGCTCACTGGCAGACTATCTATGCCTCTCATCTTCTCTGCCACATGACCCTGCTCTCCTTGCAAAGGGTGTAGGTTTCCAGTAATGTGAGTTCCTGCTGGGCTCCACAATTGCCTTTCCAGAAAACGTTAAAAATGTGCATTGCATTAAAAGGTGAATGAAGATGAGCTGGAAGCTCAGCAAAGCAGGGCACCAGAGGGGCGAGCAGGGCATAGAGGAAATCCCAAAAGAGAAGCAGGGAGTGTTGAGCTGCCTGGTCAAGGAAGGGCTCCAAGGAAAGAGATGGCAACGGCAGCTGCCACTGATGTAAATCTGAATTCACCTGTGCCGGAGCCTGTGGTTTGGAGGGCCTGGGTGAGGATTTGCATGCCATGGAGCAAAGGCAGCCCTAGAGTGGGCTTCATTCCCTGTAGGAGTGGTAGGACACACCCTCCCACACAAAACCCTTTCCATGTTTAAACAAAGACACTGTGGATACACCGCTTCTTCCAATCAGTTCAGTATAGGCATTTAATAGGCTAAATGGTGTAATACATCTACAGGACATACATTAGTCGAGTATTATGTACAGGTGGCATTTTACAAAATTAGAAAGAACTGAAATAGAGCAAAATTCAACAATGTCTTACTCCATAAAACTTCCTTTCTGCACTACATGAAATATTCTACAAGCTAGACTAGAAAAATATGACTGAATGTCTTTTTTCTTCATTTTAGTTTCTACAAAGCTTTTTATCCAGAAAAAGATACAAAACAACTATTGAGTTTATTAGAGAGACAACACTTGCACACAGACAAAGTAAGTGGACATTCATAGACTTGCAAGTTGAATAAATAGGGCTTGTTTGTATAAAACAATTTTCTCTCTATCTTGCTCTCCTGTTTTAGGGCCTCTGGCCCACGGTCAGAAAAATAAAAATGGGGGGAGGAGTTTGGCTTTGCACGATTGTTAAACTGAGGCCACACAGCTTTAGGAGAAAGCTTTAGTTTGAAGCAACCATTTGCCTCAGGTAGAATACTTCAGGGGAGCAGTGCAAAAGAGGGGAAAGGAAAGAGAGGAGTAATTAGGCTGGAAGAAGGAAATCTGGGATTTCTATACCAGCTGCAGCTTTACGTACAAGGATGAAAAAAAGTAGTGGTGCTTGTGTGGCGTTTTTTCAGGGTGGATGTAGAATTTAGTTGTTTCTTTGGGAAACATATTTAGGGAAGTGCCATTGACCTCAGGTGGAAATAGGATAAGGGCCATCCAGAGCAGGAAGGGAGGAAGCGTCTGAAAGCAGATAGAGAGCACAGAAAATTGGGGGAAGTGTTTCAAACAACTGTTTTTCCTTTCATAAAGCAAAAAGCAAATTAAGTGATACATCTAACGTCATTCCTCACAGAGCTGGGCAGATGCAGATTGGAAGGAAATCACACAGCTAAAAATATGTCGTCACTGCTGTTGTTTTCTCCCCAGAGCTTTGTAAAACTTCTTGACAGTCGATGCAAAAGCAGCATTTAAAGAGCACCTCCCATCAGCCCAGCTGCCTCGCCAGCACAGCTCTCCTCCTGCCACAGTGGGTCCGAGCTGGGGACCTCCCCTCACTGCTCGTGTGCCAACACATAGCTCCAGCTTGTTCTTGCTTCATTGGCTTTACCAGAAAACTGTCACCAGTGAAGGGGGTGACAGCAGCCAGATTTAGGAGGTGCTCTTGAAACCTTCATTTATTCTGGTGAAATTCGGTGCTCTGACCAGAATCCCACTCACCCACCAAAGTAATTCTAACAGTGTAGGCAAGAAAGTCTACATCAAGAAGGCAAAACAGACTGTTATATAGATTGAGAGAGAAAAGTTTAACTTAAGTATCACATTATACTGTACTACACTGCTTATAAAAAGGGTTCTAGATCCCAAACACCCCAAATAATGAGCTATAGTTTTGTACATAAATTAATGTTGCTTTGAAGTAAAATAGTCTCTTTCCTTTGTAATAAACATTCATTGCACAGAATTCTTTGTAAGTAAATATATTAAATTTGGTTGCTAAGAAGGTATAAACTTATTAATACATCTGACCAGTAAATTTTATTGACCATCATACAATTAAAAGTTGTTGTTAGCGAAAATTATTACTGGAGAAAAGAAAGCACTTGGAAGTCAACTTAGGAGTTAATGCTGGAAGAAGTCCTGTTATTTTGCTCCATCTACAGCAAGCAGCTTCTTCTGGATGCAACATTAATTGGAAGTACAGACCCTGTCCAGCGCTGCAGAGATGGAGAAAGCCAGCTTTGCAGCTTACGGGACACTCGTCACTGACACAGCCAAAGCCCTCTGAGTACAGGCAGTATCCTCCCCCACCAACCCATCCCACGGGTCATGTTTTGGGCTGAGACTGGTGCTTCTCCTGGGACAGTGGGAGGGAATCTCTGGGAGGCCCCTGTGCAGGAAGGGGTCCTGTCAAAATGACACCCAAATTCCCAAGGAAAATCCACTGGGGGGAAACGGTGTCCAGAGACAGCTTGTCCCACCATGAGCTCTGGGCTCCAGGAGGTGAGGGTGCAACCAAAGCTGCAGGTGAGGAGGGCACTCCTTGGCACATGTGTTCCTGCCAGCAGTGCTAACTTGGGCGGGAGGGAGGCAGGTGTTTGTCCTTCCACCATGGCTCTCCTGCACCCCTCCTACTGCAGGTGGCTCAGGGCAAACCTGGAGCCAGGCAAAACGGAGGACAGGTTTGGGATGTGCTGTGGAGCTCCTGCTGCCTACCCCCTACCACCATCCAGCTCAGGGCAAGGGAGGAGCAGCTGTGCCTCTGCACCTGCATTATACACCAAACATACCAAAGAAGTAATGTCACAACAATCTCTATTAATAAGGTGGGACAAAACCAGCCCCGGGGGAAGCAGGAGCCATCTCACTGGCTTTAAGCGGGAGAAGTGCACCCCACACTGTGGCTGGGCCTGGCCTGAAGAGTGTACGACTAGCACAGTGCACCCAACCAAGCCCAGCACAGCCAGCCTCACTCCACAAACACCAGCGACCAGCTCATCGCTTCGTCAAGGTACAGCGAGAAAGCGCTTCCAAAAGGCATCAGCCTTACTGAAAAGGCAGCTAAGGAAAGGCTGGTGCGTCCAAATATGCACTGGTTAGCCAAAGGGAGAGAACTGCTCTGGGCTGCCCCAGGGCGGCAGCCTGGAGGCAAATCTTGCCCTTGCGTCTCTATACAAAAGTTACAAAATCAACTGGTGACATTATATTACATCTATTGTCCATAATATCACAGTGCTAGTTTTAAATGGCTAAAAAAAGAAAGTTTTTAGATTTAAGACATTCCTCCTGTAGAAACGCAACCCCTTTGTCCTGCTGTTGATACCTGAAAGCAGCCTTTCTTGAAAAAGATAAAATCAATGAAATGCACTAATTAAAATTAGGAGCATCTTTTCCTTGACAGCCTTATATTTCCTAACACATCCCATTGTTTCCCAAGGGGAAATTAAACAAACAATATGAATCCCAGCCTAAAAATCAAAATGTTAGAAGAACAGTTCTAAAGCCCAGATGCTTCTTACCAGGTACTAACTAAATAAAACCCTTGCAGATTTAAATACAGATTACTTTGACATGTCTTCAGAGTGTGTTAGCCTTCCAACAACATTCACAATGAAGTTTCACTTCTGAGGCCATGGGGTTCCTACTCATTCGCTTCGGTTCTGCTTTCCAGAGTATCTGTACTGCCTTCCACTTCTTCAGCTGGGTGTGTTAAAGTATCTGCAAAGAAACAGCTTGTCAGTATTTATTTGCCCATATAAGTGCAGCCTTTGTTTGATTCCCCCTGCTTCCTCCATCCCATCTTCTCTGCTTGCAAACCATAGTTAAACCTGGAGCAGGGAATTCTGAGTGCATCACAGCCTGACTTTATGAAGAACCTGAGACCTCAGGTAAGACATTAGTGAGATGAGGTGATCCCTATGGACAGCCACTGTCAGGGGTAGGCTACTTGGTCTCTGAAATCTGCTTAAGCTGTCAGGTCTGAAGATATAATGAGTCTAAATCAAGGCACAAAACCAACACAGAAACCACAGTATATAACCTGTCAGGAAACAGATTTGGCTCCTATTTCTACTTGAATGATGAAACCCTGTGGTTGTCACCACCCAGAAATTCCAACTGGAATAGCAGGTGATTTTACACTTCAAGACCATTTGTCATCACCCCTCTGAAGGGAAGGGAAGGTGCATCTTGCACCGTCCTGGCTGCTGTATCTGGGTGTTTAGGTGGCAAATGCTGCTGCACTGAAATGGAAACCGGGTCACTCTATAACGGAAAAGGACAGCACTGAGATGAAGAAAAAAGGAAATAAATAGACCAGTTTCCCACTGGAGCACTCCCTGTGCAAGCTACACTTAGACAAGGCGTTACCTTTAACCGTATTTACGCCACAGCGACACTGCTAGTCAGGGGCATGTATTTGTGAGTTCCTGCTGCACTAACACACTCCTGAGACACCAGGGTGCTTTGAAAACGTGCAACTGCCAAACACTTCACTTCTAGTCTAGGAAACAGGGATAGATACATGCTATTGACCAGGATTACTGGTCCCAAGAATGAACTGCTCATGTGCAGTGCACTGGCTGCCCATTGGCCATGGGAGTGGCTGATGCAGATGAAAATGCCATTGCTAAAAAGCTACAAGGAAATTTTCAGTCCACAGGACTCCTCCAGTGCAGATGTTTTCTGGGCACCTTCAAGAACCTACAGTTGTTTGGCTCACTGTTAACTTCAGTGCACAGCATGATCTGAAACAGTTATTTTCCCAAGAGGAACAAGGATGAAAATTACTCATTCAGACCTTCCAGATCCATCTGCTGCTGCTGTTGCTGGACACAGACTCTTTGGTCACCATGAAGACCCTTGTCCTCTGCTGACTTGAGGTCCTCAGGAGGCCAGCGCAGCTCCCCGCTCTCCACCTCCCCGGACTCAGTCGGCTCCACCACGATGGAAGGCAGTCTTTTGGACAGCTTGGGGTACTTCTCACGCGAGTCTGGGAAGGCCTGGTGAGACATTTGGGGAATGTGCATCAAAGCTTTGCACAGGGATGGATATTCAGCGCAAGCAGAGTATGTCGTTTCTACATTTGACCTACACTCACATGTCCATTAAAAAATCCTCTTCCAACTGGTGCTGAAGAACAGCCCTGTACAGGGAGGATTTCAAAAGCAGCTGAACACAGCTCCTTGCTGGCCAAGCATGGTGCAGAGGGGCTGCAGGTCTCAGCACACTGCCCTGCACATGCTCTCCCTTCCTGAGCCAAGAATCCACTTTGCTTGCCAGAGTGTTGAGGAGATGATTGCCTTAACTGGTGTGATCTGACATGAGCAGTGAAAATGGAGACTTGGGAGACAAGATTTGTAATGCTGCCAAACACTCGTGTTTCAGTTCTGGTGGGGTTTTGGGACACAGAAGTCATTGCTGTAAGGCTAAGCTGAATGGCTGCTGCAGCCCTTCTGGCTGCTGTCCTTTTGCTCTGATATGATATTCACGTTTTCTTACAGTGACAGTTTATTAAGAAGCCACCATTCTGCAGAGCTGTTTTCTGCAAAGTGAAACACTTTTATGATGCATTCATGCAAAACAGGTTGCCCCAGAGAACACCTTTGCACAGAGGATGGTGCCAGCTATTTATTTTCATTTGTCACATTGAAGCTGCAGGTCAAAAACTACACAGTGGTTAGAGCTTGAAGCTGAATTAGGGCTTTTTAGTGAAGGATATTGTAACACGTAAAAGTGTTTTCCTGTTTTCAACATAGCTGGATCATTTAAATCTCTCAGGATACTTTGTTTTGAATTGGTTTTTTTTCTGAGGATTTGGTGGGTTTTTTTGAGGAAAAATCATTCCAGCTCCTCCAGGACACTACCACAAGAAACTCTGTTGTTGCTTCACTGAAACCTTTTCTCCTGGATTCTCCAATTTCCATATACCTGCACTAACAAGCTACAAATCTCTCTGTGCTAGCTGAGTTTTATTTTTATATTATTTCATTGCATTTCAGTTCTAACAATAAAATCAAGGTGCATGTGAGGGGTCCAAGCTAGGATTTGAGAGCAAGAATGATCCCAGCTTAACTTCAGATGCTGCCACAGGTTTGCTGTGGGCTGGTGGGAACTTCCCCACACATCTGCACCATGTTCACCACTGAATGAGGGTCTCTGGCTGCACCAAGCCCTGCCGGTTACGTGAGCCAGTCTCAGCACAGCTCCTGCTGTGAGCACGGGCAGAAATACACAGATATTCCTTAACCACCACAAAGGTGGGCACAACCCCCAGGACACTGACAGAGGTCTGGGGGTGTCATGACCCACTGAAGTGTTTGCTCCATGGCTTTTGCAACCTTCCTTCATTTCAGCAGCTGCGTGCTCTAAGAGCTGAGGGTTTAGTTGTCCCACTTGGCATCAGAGCTGGCATGGGGAAGGCAAGAGCTCGGGAAGGGCTGTGGATCTAGGAAGAAGCAGGCACATTTTTAACATCACTGTGCTGCCCGTGCCTGACTTCTGAAGATGGGGAAGGACAATAATCCTCATCCTCACACCCCTGAATCCCCATGACATGGTAGTGTCATGGGGATTCACTACTTTGTGCAAATCTATACAAAGATAAGAAATGTTGCATATAATTGTTAGTGTTATAAAATGAGACACAATTAGGAAAAAATTTCTTTTGTGAGAAAGCCCCTTCAGTACAATTAGACCAAGTGAATCACTGAAGACAAACCTTTCTGATGCCACCCTGAGCTGCACCCACAGTTTATAACTCATCCTGACCAAGCAATGCTGCTTATGCTGCCTATCAGAAAAGTGACACCCAACTTCCCATTACACAGACTTCTCCTGAGCTGTTCATAATTTGGAAAGACATTTCCATGGCAGCTGTCTTGACGGGGAGGAATTTTAAAGACATGGCTAATACAATCCTGCTACTTGGAAGGCAAATATGAGACAAGGTCTCCTTGGGTGGGACAGGCCCACAGAGCCCCCTGAGCAGTAGTGTCCTCCTCTGCAGACCCACAGTGGAGCCCAGCTCCCTGAGCCTCACGGCTCAGCTGGCAGAAAACAGCCATAAAATTGTGGGTAAATTGCTGTATTTTCTCCCATGGCTGCACAGGCAGGTGACAGTGACTTCTTCTGTGGCTATTGTGCAGCCTGCTGGGGTGGCAGAGGGCTGCATGACAGCCACCCCATCCCCAAGCCTGCTGGCAACCCCTGGGTGGGCAATGCAATACAACAAAAATTCTGATTTTTCATCTGCTTTCTGAAGCCAGAGGAAATGACACAGAGGGATCTAAAAATGTGCTGAAAGACAATTATTACAGCTGCAAGAAAATTTAGGAAAGGCACCTGTGTGGCCTCAGCTGTGACTATTTTTGTTTGTGTCATTCTCATATAGTCTTTTCTCACACCAACCACGTAATTTTTTTTTCCACCAGAGCCCAGTATTTACCATGTCCCCCCAGGAATGAGTCAGGACTGGCAGGAAGCAGAGCGGCCTGTTGGGCCTTGCTGTGTTTTTCTGCAGAAGCTGGAGCGTGTGATGAGTGGGCAGGAGACTGCAGGAAGACAAGGACCGGTCTCCTGGACAGAGTGCTTGGAAATTGCTGGAAGGAACCTAGTTTTCCCACTGAGTCACTGAGTTTGTGCTACACCTCATTTCTGTTTGATTTTTTTTTGCTTCAAGTGGCTGTCACTAAAATGTGGATGATAGCACCTTCTCCCAGAGAGGAAAGGTAAAGGAGCTGGGGGAAAAACTCTGGAGCATATGATCAGAGACACCACAGAACAGTCCTAAATACACAGCTGTAGTCAGGGCTGGGACAGTGTTTGGGCAGCATATGCTAATACAACACTGAAAACCCAGAACTTGGTGAAGAAGAGGAAAAAATATATTGAAAATGTGCTTGAGTGAGCAGCAGCCATCCTGTGCACTCTGAGGCATGGGAAAGCCCATGGCACGCTCTTTAAATGCACAAAGCCTTTCATTACATGCACAAGTGATCCAAAAGGAATTTGCAAAATTCCTGTTCTGACTTCCTTGGCTTCCAAATGCTGGATTTTCACTTGCAATAGGCTGCTTCTAAAGTAGTTCTGAGTCTGCTTCCACTGTTACACATTGTGTTGAGAGGCAGCTCAAGTCCACCAGGGCACATTACGTGGTTTGTCCCTGGTAGTGACACAGAGTCACGAGCACAACCACAGAGCGCAGGCTGGGGGCTGCCAGAAGCGGGGCTTGGGACATCGTGATCCCTCCTGCTGGAATGAGCACCACGGGTGGGTGTTTGAGTGGGTGTGTGGAACTGCCTGGGGACAGAAAATGCTCCTACACCTGCCAGCAAATGGTCCTGACCAGTGGTGCTGCTATGATGCCACAGCCATTTCTGTGAATTACCCAATCATTTCAAATGGTCTCTGTTCTAAAACGGGAGCTCCCTCTGAGACTAAGGAAACTCAGTTCATTACAAGGGTGGCTGTATAAAAGCCTGGCACAGCACTGGCTGGATGTCTTCATCGCACAGTAGTTGCTCAGATCTGAACCCCTGATGACAAACAGCCTCTTTGCATCCCTGCAGGATCTGGGCACTGCTGTCACTGTGCCCTGTGGACCTGGCACCCCACAAAACACTTCAGCCAAATTCTTAACTTTTAATAATAAAACCTAAGTAGGATCAAACACATATTTCAGGGCTTGTTCTTCTGGCAGTAGTGCTCTGCAATTCAGCATCTACCCAAAGGACAGTTAATGGTTGCATTAAATCACTTTTGATAAGAAACTTGGGACACTTATCAGTTCTGCTGAAGTTACCTGGCTTGAAGGGCCTCCTTCTTCCTCAGGAGTCTGGCTAAGCGCGAATTCCTCCATCACCGGCTCTCGGGTGTTCATCACCTCTGTCATGCTGTGAATATTAAAACAGAATGGGACACCTCAGCTCTGAGCTTTGGCCCCACAGCTAATTTAACAAAAGGTATTGGCTTTTCATATTGGTTAAAATAATTGTGTTACACTGTCCTTCCTAAACAGTCCAAGAAATGTTTCCTTGGCCTCCAAGCCAACTGTTAGTGCTGCATGTTGTGATGCTGAGCAGGGCATTGACCCCAGCTGCCCCTGGAACAGCAGAGAGGACCCCCACAGAGTCCCAGAGTCATCAGCTGGAAATTGGAGTCCTCCAATACTATCAGCAATCAGTTTATTACTGATATATGAGCTCAGAAATTGCATCTGTTGACCAAAAAAAAAAAATTACTGGTGGAAATATCAGCCTTGAATTAAATTCTTATACTGATTTTTTGTAATTCTTCAATATTTGCTCTTCCAGATGTCTCTTCCATTTAGTCATGAGCCAGCACTTCTTTTTAAGCTGTTAATTCCAGACACACCAGCTGTATTGGTGTCTAAGGACCAGATTTTCAGTAGTCTTTACTTGCCTGAGTGTTCAGAGAGGTGTCGAGTGGGACTTTCAAATGCATAAGGGACTGTTTGGCACCTAAATCTCATTTAAATTAGGGACTTAGGAACCTAAGCTGCTGATGTGCCCATTAAGCATCACCCTGTGCCATTTGGCACTCGGGGCACTCCAGCACTGGCCCTGGAGCTTGCCTGGTCCTGCCGGGCATTGCAGCGTTCCAGAGCAGAGAGACAGAGCCGGCTGCAGCCCTCACTGCAGAGCTCAGCCCAGCCCGTGACCGGGCAGCTGCATGGCTCTACGGTGCTGGGATTTTCCTCACATTTGCCATTTATAGATACTGCGTCCCACTGAAAAATCTGAGGATGCCTGAAATCTCCAGAATGCATACAACGCGTGTAGGAGCAAACAGAGCCTGACCCACTCTGAGCTGAAGTGGCCGTGTTCATTTTAAATGTTAATACATCAGCCCTGGAGAGATTTGGCATGGGACTTTCACTCTCTTTAGCTGGCATTCATCAGGTAGTGCAGTTAGTGGCTGCTGGAGCCTCCTGCAGCACACAGAATGTAGGCATCATCCATTAGACTGCCCTGCCACCTGCCACAGCAAACACTCCTTTAGGCACAACTAAATGCTGCCATTAATTCTGGTCCTGCCGCACACATAAAAGCCTTCTTTGTAAAGGCTGCACCTACTGAGAAATGCCAACTAAAACATCTTAAGGATAACTTGTTTCAGGCTTACATTACCAATTACCCCACAGAACTAAACTGTACAATATCTGCAATTACTACGAAACCCTTCACAATGACTTTAATTAGCTGTAGCACAGAGCAGCATGATAGTGCAGAGACTTTCACTCCCACTGCATCATATTTAAGAAAAAGCATGGCAGAACCATGGGACACTTGAGCTCAGCTGTGGACCAGGACCCAAGCCCATAGGCATCCATCAGCTTAGGGAAAAGCCCCAACGGGTCAGCCTTGGACCCAACCAACACTGAATTAATTCACACGCTTCCTGGTACGTACACAGAACAGGAGAACAGGACCAGGCTCTGAATCCCAGCAAAAGGCTGAACCAAACCCCTACTCTGAGCACCCTGCAGCTTACACAGTCTGAATCCTCACAGAGCCGTGCCACAGTAGAAGAGGGACAGATTCTGCCTGCTAGGAAGAGCATTTTGAACTCCCAGTCCTTGCTTGGACCTGTACCACTCCCCAAGGACAGCACAAATCACCTAATTAGTAAAATACATAGATTTTCTGGGCACATGCTTTTATTCCTGCAGCATCCAGAAGGCCATACCACTGGGCACCTGTGAACAACAGCACTGAGGGGGTGACCTGGAAATGGGAGAGCCTTCCCAAGGGTGGTGACAGTGGGCCCTGCTCTGCCAGCTGTTACTGCCACCTGAGACAGCACTTAAAAGAACAGAGATGTGCCCTTGGACCAAAAGGAAAGCAGCACTCCCTCTGATCTCTCCTCCCTCTGATCACGCCTGGTGCTCATTCCATTCTTGCCTTTTTTCCCCACTCCGGTCCCAGTCTCTTCCTTGTTCCCAGAGGGACCCTTTTCACCCCTCCTGCTGCCCCTTTGGGAATGACCATACTAGGCAATAGCAGGACCATTCTCTCCCAGATCAACTCTTTGGGTGGAAGGGTTTTGCAGGACTTTCACACCCTGTGTTAGCCAGGCCTGGCTGTGAGCCTGGAGTAGCACTGGGCCCACCACTCTGAGCATGTCCAAGAACATCTTTCTTTTGGTATCCTCTTTGGGGTTCAGCACCCAATGCCCAGCTGCCCTGGATTGCAGGGAAAAGGAAATGTGAAAGTGTGTGTCTAGATGGAAATAATCTTGGCAGCTTTGTGTGGGGCTGGTATTTATGAAGTCTTGGTCTTGGCAACCACAGATAAGCTATGCCCCACTGCTGTGTGTCCTGGGGCTTGGTCCCTGCCAGCCAGCAGCAGACTCCTGCAGTCACTCATAGCTGGCTGCTTTATTTTAGCAGCCATTCAATACACTGTAAATGTTTAAAATATTTCTCTGTCCTTGTTCCATGGGAAATTAGAGATATACATCCACACATGCACTGTCAAATGTGTCATATGACCTCAAAGATGTTAAGACCTCACGAAATTCTATTATTGAGCAATAATGGGCTCCGTGCTTCCCTAAGACCACATTATACCCTGGAGATTATTTGTAAATGACAAAGACAAATGATTCGGGCTAGAAAAATGGTGACAGTCCCGCCAGTGTTACAGCAGATGCCTCAGTGAATCAGCTCCCAAGCTGTTGAAGCCCAGGCCATTTCAGAAAATCTGTGCAACTTAAGGCTTTGATTGAATAGGATGGCAGAAGTGATTGTACTTGATGTGTTTCAGAACAGAACATGGGGCCATGCAATTGGCAAAATAATTAGACTTTAACTGAAATAGATTAATTATTCCCAGTCTCCACTTTGAAACAGTGAAGGAAAGCAGAAAATCTCCATGGGCTGTGAAAGTAGTGATGTTTCTAACAAGCTTAACTAGGTCTTTAACACGAAAAATAACTAGATGTAAAATAATTGAGAATGTCACTGCAAATCAGTTCACTGAAACTTCAAAATCACCTGTAGGACATCACTGAATTGTTTTTAAAGCCACATAATCTGAACGAGGGACTTGGTGGTGTTGCTTAGGGCTTTTTAAACTGTGATAAGGTTTATGTACAGGACAATTTTTTAGTTTTCAGCCAGTGTTGATGGAAAATATTAAGCCACTTTTAGTGCTGCTTTTATGTGAGATGTAGTGACATATAAAAGAAAAGTGGCTGATACAAACAATTATAAGAACTACAGCTCTTTAATTCAGTCTTGCATTCATTTAATGTACGGTAGATGCTGGTATCACCAATGACATACAGTAGTCATAGTGATGCAAAACAAGGCAATAAATAGCATTTACAAACAAAGGATAAATTCTGTTCTGGTGGATGAGTCATCTACTTTGAACCTTAAAATTCTTGTGTCAGTGAATTAAGAGATACATTACTTTCCCTAGGTTTAATTAAGCACAAATACACCAATGGGGGGGGGGAGGGAGCAAAATCTGTTCTTGCATTTCTGTGAGAAAACTACATTTAGAGAAGATTATCTTAAATGCAGTGCTAAAGTCCTACAGTCACAGGACCATACTATGCTGATCTTTTTCCAGAGGCATGGAGTAAAAGCACAGATCACTTTCTGCTGCTCGTGATGGCACTAACAAGGTCAGTAGCATACAGACAATATACAGCCTGACAAGTGCTAAACCACCTCCCACATGAAAGGCCTGAGAAACAATGCACACATTTTTAGCTTAGGTTTTGAACAGAGGGCAAAACTGACCTGTTAAATTCATGGGGGAAAAAGTATCTGAACGAAGACCAGCTTCAGGACTCAAAAATGTGCAGCACTTATGGAAAATAGGCAGGTTGTGTGATGCCAGGAAATATTTCCTTAAGGAAGCATAAACATGTTTTATGGGACACGCTGAGTGTGGTTAGGAAGAGCTGTTACCTGAAGCAAGGATCAGTCTGGGGGATTCTCAGACATGCACTGAACTGAGGCTTGATCCTGCTCTCACCTCCCCAGCCAGGACAGGCAGCAAAGGGGACACCGGGCAAGAGCATAAGGCTCTGTGGAGGATAAGCAGCAAGTACAGGGCAATGACAGAAGAGAAAACGTTACCTTCAATCACATCAATGGGTGTCACTTCCAAAAACTGTCCTTGCTGCAGGCGTCTGCGTCGCTGATGAAGTGTCGTGCAAACTCAGTCAAATCCTAGAAGTGCCTGGAAGAGACAATACAGCAGAGTCAGAGCTTGTGAGCAAAGGGACAATGCTGGTAGGCACTGGTGTGAGAGAGTTCTGCCGAAAGCTTGCTGCAGAAACTCCGACTGTGAAGGTCTGTATCATTTTCTGTGCGAGAAGGGATTTGATCTCACTAAGGATGAAGCTCATAGAGCACCTTGTGAATTACTGAGGCAATTAATGTACCAAAGCCACCTAAAGCTCTCAGCTGAAACACCTCACAATCCGACTCTTCGTGATGCTAAACCTTATTCCTTAGTGTGAGTTACACAAAATCTGCTGAAACTGGGACACTCTGAAATCCTCCCATACAGAAATCATATTGATAGTTAGAAAACTGGAAAATAAAAATGTATTCCCCTATTTGGCAAGATCAGTTTGTTTAGTGCACAGTTCTACTGATCAAGCCACAAAGAAGACAACATATGCTCACAGAAGGATCCATTAAGATCGCATTACTGCACGGTTCATGGGAAGTGATTTTTTGAAAGATCTACTCCAATTTGAAGGTAACACTTTGACTGGTATCAAGACAGGGAGCCTGCTGAGCAGAGGTGACGATCCCACCATTTCAAAGTGTGAATCACTGATTTCTGGTGACTTCTCTGTCAGAAAGCCTTAGCTGATGAGCCTCAGGAGTTACAGTGCGTAAATATAGTCAGTATCTAGGCCAGAGATTATTTTCTGAGAAACTTGTTTAGCCCTACAGCTTTCCAAATATATATTCATGCCAGCCACAGCTATTTCCTTGGATGGGAAAAAGGTGTTTTCAGTGAAGTGAATGGCACTAGTGTATATATTTTATGTCCTCCAGTGGTTTGGATTCCAGCCCACATGATTAAACAAATCTACCTGCTCTGGAAGCCTTCCTACCACAATTTACAACACTGGATTAACAGCACACTGATTTTATTTTAAAACGGTGACAGAGGAAAAATTGTGTATTGCATTCTGGAGTTTCTTCTCCTGCCACAGGCCACGCTTATTGAAAATTAGGGAAGCAGGAAATCACTTCTCCATCCCCACGATTCAATTCAGAAAGTTTAATTCTTGTCTGGCAATTTTCCTTCCTAACCAGGGACCAAACCAACTTCAGAGAGGCTAATGTTTTGTCCTTAAAAATTAATGACTACACTCAATGCTTGTGTCTTATAAAAACAAGGTAGCTTTCGATACCATGCTATCCAACGCTCTGGGAAGAAGATTTTTATCCCACTACCCATCACAAAGCCGCTGTTAATAAATCGATGAAAATTTAGCTTAAACTTGTCTACCTTCAAAGTCTCCTTCAGAAAAGACTGGATGTAATAAGAACAATTATTACACTCAGTCACCTGTCAGTGAGACAAAAGGGTATAAGAGATAAGGAACCAGGCACCACATGGCCACCAGTTGGAATCCAAGCCACGCCACTTGCTATTTAGAGGTATCTTCAGATGACTGGTTCATCGTATACAAGGATCCGTGCAGTGCTTAATTAATTAAACCCACATCCATTGCTTTCCAGTCTCTGCAAAGGACTTCTGGATTTAACTGTCCCAACCCAATTCCCTCTCTGGTGTTTTGGGCAACTCTGTCCCATGGTGTTGGACAGGGGATGTCAGCCTGTGGTGCTCAGCTACTTGAAACCTGTAATAAAAAAGAAAATCACCTCAGGACTGCAGCATGGAAAATGTCCCTTCTCCCAATACCACTGCCATATTTAAAACCAGAAAACCTTCCTCCCAGTCAAGACTGTTGTAGAGTTCAGTGTTTCCAGTGTACAGAACTACCAGAATGCATTAACTCTCTGAAAATACTCACTTTACCTACCTAATAGATGTTATTACCTTCTTTAGCTGACAATAGAGGAAACAAAAACTAAACCCCTTCTTTCTGTGATACTGTTTAATCTTTTAAAAACAAGGCACAGCTACTGAGACCATGCGAAGAGCTTTTACTGCAATAGAAACGATCTGGAAATTACCCAAGTAAAGCCTTTCTCTGGTTATCTCTTCTTGTCCCTTATTTTTATCCACCTTTGCTGCCTTCCAGCCAGGAGCCCATTTGCTCAATGCACCCTCTTCCCACCCACCCATCTTCTGCTGCCAAAATAACCAGCTTCTCCTCTGGCTGCAGGAGCACCAACACAGCTGCACTGTCATTAATAGCAACCAAGTAACATCTCAGAGACCAGTGGTACTGCCAGGCCACCCCTCCTCTGGGCTTGCAGAGCCTGGCTAGACCTCGCAGCAAAGAACAGTTAATTTAGGGATTACTCCAATGAGCTGGTCATGTCTTGCCTCTTTAGGAGCCATAGCATCAAGCAAGGAAATCCTAAGACATCCTAAGTTTTCACTAGTGAGACCAAGGAATGCTTCAGTGGTGGCCCCTTCGCCAAGACCAAGGGCCCTCAGCTCACACAAAGGGATGAATTTCCACCTGTAATGGTGGCACGGGTCACAAGCCCAGGCACTAGAAGGTGTTCTCTGGGCTTCTCTCCCACTTTGAAAAGCATCTGGAACACATTGCATGTTTGGAGCTTCTCTGACCTGAGGACATAGCCTGTCCCAGTGGAGTGGTCTCACCACCCGTGTGCTGGAGCAGAAGCGGGACATTGGGCAGCAGCTCTGGTCAGCTGGGGTGTATGGGAAGCCCGGCCTGACTGTCTCTCCTGAGTCTGCTCTCCATGTGGGGAGAGGACTTCACCAGGCACAGCAGCAGACGCCTCTCCTTGGGATAAATCCACTGTGAATTGCAAAGCAGATGTTTTTAAAGCAAGTGTGTTTTATCAGGCAAAACAGAAAGAAGAACTGGCCACAGGTTGCAATCCTAGCAGCCCACTGATCGTCCGCTCGGTAAAAGAGCATGTTTCAGAGGCTTCGAGCCCCAAGCTTTTCCCCCACAGGCAGCAGCACCTCTAAAATCGGGCACTTCTATTTGGAGATTCCTCCTACTCTGGAAACATCACCCCTTCTCCCTGAGCTGCCCCAGTCCTGGAGACAACTGGGTGGCAAAGTGAGACCTTACTTCAGGATGCCAGGGCTGCTGCTCGATTAGCAGGGGCCACGAGACACCCTCTTCCCTTCCCAGACTTCCCAAATTATTAATTTCCCATTAAGCACTCATGGAAATGTTACGATAACAGCCTAACAATACCACATTGAAGGTGCACCTTCTAACAAAGTGTAGATAGGAGACAGAAACTGGCCTTGAACCACTGCTACACTTGCAAATCTACCATTTTTCTGGCACAGCAGAAACGGGAGCCCTCCCCATCTTATTTCAATGGGACAATCCCAAGGGCTTTTCCAGCCCTGTACTTGAATTGAGCTGGACAGACACCCCCACGTGGCTCTGCTGGCTCAGCCTCGTGAGCAGGAGCACTGTAAGGATGGAGCTTCAGGCGCTCGCCCGTGCAACCACAGCCCACACACAACTCCCAGTGATTCAGACACCGCTGCAAACAAACCAGGAGTTCAGCCCTGGGCAGCCAGGCCCCACCTCCTGCCTCACCCCACCACAGCCCCTGGATAAATGCAAGCTTTCCTTCATTCAAGGAGTCGAGCCTTTGTGCATGCTACAAAAAGAAACCCCTGCTATTGATTACAAGGAAAATTGGGACAGGGCGTGCATGAGAATGGCGTTAGGTGAGAGAAGCAATGGTCTGTTGCTTGCATTTTGCAAAGTGGAAAATTTTGATGGGTCACAAGAAACCCTGTTCAGTCCCAATAAACAAACAGGTCAAAGAAGGTTTTCCACCCAGAAGAAGAAAGGGTGCCTTATTTGGGCCACTCAGCCTCAGCAGATCAGGCTGTCAGTTCAGCCAGGGTGGAGGAGTGGGCAATCTACGGCAGAGCTACAGCTGTGGTGGTGGATGAAGCCATGAAGGGGCTGCTCACACAATACAAGAAGGTGCATGTCCTTGCAAGGAATGACAGCTAGCATTTTCCAGGGCCAAGCACTTCTGTGGATCCAACTCTTCTATGTCTCAGTCTTCTGTTAGTCCTAGGAGGATGGAACTATGACTGAGAACCACACAGGTAGCCTGGACCATCTACAGGCAGGACCATGCCCAGTACCTCTGCCAAGGGTGGAACTGTAACTTCAGCATATTGGCACAACCCAAAACAAGCTCAGTGATACCTCACAGCCTTGTTTCCCTGACTGCTACTCAGATCAGCCTTTGGACATCGCGGGTGGGAACTTGGACAGGGTCTTTGTTTTCCCTGGTTGCACATTTGTAATGGATGAACTTTATGAAGTGCTGTGGATTCCATGGGACTAGCAAAACGTAAATCACCCCATGGACCACAGAAGATAAATGTATGAACTCCTATTTAAACCTCCCACTTCTTTTTGGATGCAAATCTCTTTCCTAAGCAACTGAGAAAAGTGCGATATGTGTCAGAGTCTGGAGATTAGAGATCTGTTCTGTTCCCTCGTTTCAGAAGCTCTTGTCTTCGGCCACCCACGCAGTACTTGAGTTCTGCTCTCCGCAGGCCAAAGCTGCCTTCCTCTCCTCGGCAGCGTGTGCTCCACCGAAGATGTCGATCTCTCTCAGGAAGCAGCGAGATGAAACGACTCTTGAAGTGGAGGAGCTGAGGCATTTCAGCATGAGACACAGCATGTAGTTTGGGAGAGCGAAAAGGGGTAGGAGGCTGCTATTTCCAGACCGTGCTGCCTCTCACCGCTAACTTCACCATGAGCTGCAGTTTTTACTGTTCCTGCTCCAGGGAAACTACTGGGGTAAATATCACCCTGGGGAATTTCTCAGACACTCATCTGTGGACTCCCAACACTACAAAACACAGGCTTGCAAAGGGCCGATGCTGGCACAGGACTCTTAACTCAGCCTCCTTGACACCTGCTGTTGCACAATGAGCCATTGGGGAGCCACTGTTCTTCTTATGTCCCCAGCTCCTGGAGCGCCATGGCTACACACAAACTTTAACTTCCTGTTTGCTGTAGTTGTCCAAGTTCCTACTGGCCCTCTTGGCAAAAAAGAGCTAAAAACGTGATTTATAAATGGTCAAAGAAGAAGTAAAAAGAACTAAAATGTGCCTGTGTTTAAATACCAAAATTTTTTAAACAATCTCATGATTTGGGGGTGATTCAACTCAAATTATATTTGCAATGTTGCTTGCTATGGGTGCTTCCTTGGTGGATTCTTCCTTTTGCTTTTTCTTTTCTCCTGGCTGCTTTAAAGCAGCTCATTTATTTCAGCTCTTTGATCTCAGCACTAAACTACCTGAGCTTCTTTGTGGAAGATGTCACAAGGGATAGGTATGGCAGGAGAGGAGTGGGGGCAGCCAGACAGGATGCTTGAAGATAGGGAAGGGGAGCAGACAGCCAGGAAGCATGTGTAGAGCAGCAGAGGGAGGAAGAAGTAGAGCAGATGGGAAGAATGACTAAGCCTGCTCCTCTGAATGCTGATAGACCTCGATATCGTGGAAATCTCCACAGAGCCCTCATGGAACCATGTGCCAAGAGAAAGTTTGGATTTTTTTTTTTTTAACGTCAGATTCAGCAGCTAATTGATGTGAGAGGAACTCATTAGGAAAACACCCCATCAAAATTAGAGATAAATCTCAACAAGCTGTTAAATGTTTTAGAGGTATCTCTTCTGGTACTTGCTATGCAAATACTCTCTCATCTGAGAACTCACTTTTGGGATCAGAAATGCCTGTTCTGAGCAGAGTGATTCTGCATAGGTTTTAATTTCCCATAACAACCTTACGAAGCCAGCACCTTACAAATAACTATATTGTTCCTTTTAACTCAGAGCAACCATTACTAAAGGCTTTTAGAAAGAAATGGGTTTGTTTCTGGGATCTTCTCTGGAAGATGATGATTCTCTCATCTGTAATATTCCATGCCACAATTGTCCCTCACCTTGCAGCACCTGTGGGAATTGGCAACAGATAAAAATTGGCTTCCTGTGCTTCTTTCTACCATTCCCTAGGTATTTTTGGATAGTCCTGAATTGAAGCCACAGTCATGCAAGCAGGGAAATGGGGAAAAAACGTCTTTGAGCGTAAACATAGAGTACATGATTCTCAGATGGAAATGTCATGGGAAATGGGTTGCAAAATGTTTGATGTCTTTCTGGCACCGAGAAAGAACACTCTGGACAGTCTGTCACTGGGCTCATTTCTAGGTAACAGAGTAGGGTAAGAGGTTAGGTGCAGTCAGATAGAACAGTATTTACTTAAAAGACAAATTAGTTATTTCCTTGTAACTTTGGGGAAATTAGAATACAGTGCTATCAGTGCTGTAACATGATACAATATTGAACCTTTAGCAGAGAATTCAGTACGGCAAATGAAGCAAAAGTTCACTAAAAGTGAAGTAAAAGATTTTTTAAAAAACAAGCAAACAAGAACCCACCAGACACTACTAAAAGAACAAAGACAATGAAGTGGCTATTAATATTCATTTTTGGCAATTAACAGCACAACCACAGGTGTCATGATATCACAGCCTAACACCAGAGATGCAGCTGGTTTTCTCCAGGAATTAAAACTCAGTTACCTCAATTGAATTTCCAAGCATGGGAAGCTGCCCCAGCCCAAGATGGAGGACACAAGAACACTGTGTCCTACCACAGTAGGAATGGGGAAGATGGAGGGTGAAGAAAACACACAGCTAAAAATAAAGAAATCACCAAAAACATAAAAATTCAGTGTGCTTTTTCTAAATGAGTCATTAACACTGAAAGCAGATATGCATTAACAAGGCTGTGAGTCTTCCTGCCAACCAATTAACATTCACCTTCTAGATCTAAAGGTCTACTAAGTATTTGCACAGAGGCAGTTTATGCGTGTGCATGTCAAAGACAGAACTCAGCTGAAAATTCAGGTTACATCTTACAGAAGTTGCAGTGGTCTCAACAGAGGAGCTGGAGTTGGACAATTTTCTTCTAGTCCTATAGAGACATGGGCCCTAGGGGATAAAACACTGTGGGACCAGTCAATGCACAGTGAAGAGAGAAGGGGTTTGTCCTGCGGGAACACAGCTTCTTCCAGCACTGGTATCTGCTCTGCAGGGGACTGGTCATGCTCTCCCCAAACCATGAAGGAGAGGTTGTTCCAGACCCTGAGGACTTGCAATCAAAGTGGGACGAAGACTGAGATGAGATTTTAAGGACCTGTTGGTATCAATCAGTCTACTTCATTCTAGCTGGATGTTATTGGCTGGCAGCTTTCCTGAGGTTTGCAACAAAGCCTTCCCTTGAAGACTGAAAATTCAGGAAATAGATTATTTTACAGAATTTGCCAGAGAATGTGCATGTTTGAGGAGCAAAGGGAAGGGCTGTTGCTGAGGCAGACACTGGTCTCCTTGAAGTCCCAGCAGAGCTCTTCATGCCTTGAATGACATAGGACCTGTCCCAGATCAAGGCTTCTCTGACCAACCTTTTCAAAACAGAAATGGTTAAATGGGCTCAAATGCAGGGACATAACTTCAGAAATGAGAGAGAAGGAGCAGTTTCAGCCTGTTGGGGTTGGTTCCTGATCTACGCCAAAGCCTGTTGCATAATACAAAGAGATCATTGTGAAAAGGGAGTGAAAGTAGTAACTATATTTGTACATTATTTCTTCTGCTAATATAATGTACCAAAGATGTTGGAGGAAATTCCACCTGATTGACAAATTGTCAGGCTAGAATGGGAAAGCGACAAAACCGGGTCAAGTCATTCCCTGTTTGCTTGTTTACTCCTTGTAATCATAATGCTGACTCTTAAACTATGTCTTTTAAATGGTGTATTAATTATCCAAATCCTGAGCTGTGAGCTGGATTCTTTCCTGGGCAAAGAATTTGTTGCTCATTAAAACTAAGAGAAGGAAAACACTGGCTTGAGCCTGGTAGTGCGTAGGCAGAATTTCCCCACTTCACCTTCCTTTACAGGCTACTCATAAGGAGGCATTGTGCGGTGAGCCAGGCAAGCTGCAGGGCAGGTGTGAACACCAACTCTGGATGCTTCAGTAAGATGTGAACCTACAGCCAGGAGGGCTTCCATTCCTGTACTGACTGTACAGCTGCAGTAAAGATCTCAGTCAGGAAAAGACTAATGGAAACAAATTTCTCTCTGTGTGTTGCTTATTGTGGCTGGAGGGGTTAATGCTACATCCAGGCTAACCCAACTCCCCTCCACGACTGTAGCCATATTCAGAGATGCACAAACACAGCTCTGTCCCAGATGAAAAGAAAATTTTTGTGGTATGTTCGTTTGGCAGATGGAAAATACTCACACCCCTTGCTCAGAGTGAAACATAGTCCTCATTTACAGAACAAAGTAGGTTCTTTCATTCTCTAAAAGTAATCGTATGTGTGGTATTTGCTACCTGATGGGAAACGCAGGATTTCAGTGCTCAGTTCAGCTCAGCTGCAAGCAAAAGCATCATTGTCTTAAACTTGTGCTTTGTTACTAGCTTCCTCGCCTCAAAAGTTGTCTTGGGAAAAAAAAAATTGCATAAACGAATAGATGAGGCGATCGCAGCCCACAAACCAACAGCTCCCTCAGCGCTGTGTTCATTCATCGGGATTCCTTCACAAAGCCTTTTCGGCTGCCGAACGTGTTGGGTGGTGTTTTTTTAAACGAGAGCCCTTCTTCTCAGTGAATTCTCCTTAACACCCGTTAATCGAAAAAACAAGCATGTGGAGAAACAAGCCGCGGCAGAGGTGCGCGTTCTGCCTCTCCCTCTTCTCCCGGTACCCCCGCAGTCGGCCGCGGGACTGGAGCGCTTCTCCCCGCTCCGCGCTGCCCGCTGCCGACCGGCTCCGCACGGCTCCGCAGCGCCCTGACCCGCGGCACCGCGCTCGGGGGCTCCCGTGCCTCCGCACTCCCGACCCGATCCGCACCGTACTGATCCGCACGGCACCGACCCGCATGGTACTGACCCGCACCGTACTGGTCCGCATGGCACTGACCCGCACCGCACCGACCCGACCCGCATGGCACTGACCCGCACCACACCGACCCGCACGGCACTGACTCGCACGGGACCGACCCGACCCGCATGGTACTGACCCGCACCGC
>VYZT01007662.1:28965-75116 GCA_013400735.1 Pomatostomus ruficeps | reverse complement strand
CGACCCGACCCGACTCGACCCGACCCGGCCGCCGACGCCGCCACGGGCGCGCTGCCCGGGTCCCCGGGAGCTGCTCCCGGCCGCCGCGGGGCTGCGAGCGGGGCACTCACAGGTGGCAGCTCTCCCCCTCTCCGCACCCCGCCACCCGCGCCCCCGAGCCCGGCGGAGACCCCCCGCTCCCTGCCCGGCTCACCGGTGGGGCAGGCGAGGCGAGGCGNTCGGCACGGCACGGCACGGGCGCCCCGTGGGGAGGGGTCACTTTCCGCGGACACGCGTGGGACCGCACGGCCTCACCCAGCCCGGGCCCCCGCACGGTGCCGGTGTCACACAGCGCACCAGGCGCGGGACGGAGGTCCCGGAGGGGTCACTCTCCCGGAGCAGTTCCCCCTCTCCCCTTGCTTCACTCACGGGCGTGGGGCTGACACGGGTGTCCCGAGCCTGCCCTGCAGCAGTCCTTGCTGAGAAAACGGCGAATGCGGGAGGCACGAACTTTTGGGGGTTCTTGTTGGAGGGGTTCTTTTTTTGCGAGGAGTGGGTGCTCCACACCGGGGTGAGTTTCCCAGCTGAATCCCCAGCCCACGGCAAGGACACGCTCTGCCGTGTACAGCATCCCACCAGCTTGTCCCGAGGGGCTGCAGAGCTCGGGCTGTCAGGTAGTCTGTGCCAGGGCTGTGATAAGGGGCTCGCCCTTGCCAGGGACCCACCTCAAACCCACTGGGGGCAGACTGTCAGGGGGCATCTGCAGCTCTGCACGTATTGGTGATGCTGGTGATGGAGGCGGAAAACACCTGCAGTGGCAAAAGTCACTCTGGTGGCAGCAGCCAGGGAGCAGTGGTGGAGGAATGTGGATGTACAAAGGAGCATGGTCCTCCCAAATGCCGGGCATCCCCCCGGGAAGCAGTTCAGACTCAGGTGCTGAGGGATGTGAGGTGGGCCCAGGCCTGCCTCCCTCCCTCTGCACATCCAGCAATGGGAGCTGTGGCTTCAGCCTGCAGACCTGCAGCCCCTGGGGTCCCCTCTTTGCCAGGCTCAAAGGAGGGACATGCACCATGGCTGCTGGAACAGGCCTTTCCTTTAGTACCTTTCCTGAGAGTGGTGCTTCCAGCACAAGCACACAAGAAGACAATGGAGCAGCGGGAACACTGAAAAGGACATGGGTGTCAAACCCTTCCAGTATTTGTTTTGTGTGAGATCCTGCAAGACGAATGGCAACATGCATGGATGGCACAGGATGCAAGGAGCATCCAGGGGAGACACAGCTGCAGGTGAAGAGGAAGCAATGTGTAACCTCTGCTCCAATCTCCTCTGCTCCGTCTAACATTGAGTTGTCAGGAAATACGGAGCTCGGCCTCCATTTCAGGGTGATTCATGCTTGGCTGGTGGGGGTGAAAATGTCAGCTGCTGCTGATTTGAGGAAAGAGACCGACTGTTTCTGTGGGCAGTGGTGGAAGGTAATTCAATTAGGGCGGTGGGACAGTGCTGGCACAACTGCAGTCAGCTCTTCATGCACCCAGGAGGGTGAATGAGAGGGCTCTGTGCCCATGCCCAGTAAACCCATTTAGGAGTGAAAGCAGCTCTTTCCAAAGGATATATATAGATATATGTACACTCTCTACACAGGGAACATATCTCCTGGGATTTTTCCAGTGCTGGGGATATGGGTATGAATTCCAACTCAACAGCCACCCAAGAACCAGTTTTATAGGCTCTTCTTTGGGTGTTGCTCTCAAACTGTGAGCTTTTACACCCTCTGTACTTTTTACACACTCCTTTTGCAAGTGTGTATAAAACATAGCTATTTTCTATATGGTTTAATCCTATATATTCAATGTACAGCTTTAGTGTATTGTTCAGTGTTATGAGAGTGAACCCCACACGGCCATGGGCTGGCCAATTGTTTCTGACAGTTTTGTTCCCAGACTCCTGAGTTATTCTTGCCTGAGGACAGAACAGCTGCAAAGGGAAATTTATCCTGTGGATAACCAACTTCCCAATAACATTGGGATTGCAGGAAATCTTTGAGAGGAAGGTGTCCCTGGCACCAGCACCCCAGAGAGGTATTAGGGTGCATGTGTACCCTGTCAGGGAGGTATCCCTTCAGGGAAGTGCCCCTTGTACAGTGCAGGTGTTGGGTGGGACCGGGTAGGATCCGGACATGGGGCTGGACAAGCTGCTCTGCTGTGTCAAAGAAACTGCTGCTACTGCTTCTGCCACCTGTACCTAAGGGCACCAGAATCTTGCAGGGAGGTTGGTAGGGAGAGTCCCTCCAAGGGACTTTTCCCCCTGCTTTCCCTTCCACTCTCCACGAGCAAGTTCCTGCCTGTGTATTTTCCCAAGCTGCTTCACCAGGAGCTGCAGAAGGTAAGGTGGAGAACAGAGACAGGCAGTGACTACTGTCAGGGAAAACAATGGTTTAAAGCTATTTTGAGCTTTGTGGAAACAACTATTTATCTTGGTTTTGTGGCCCCAAGGAAGAGAAGGGCAAGCTTCTGTCTCCACCACAGGATCTGTTTAGTCCTGGGTGGCAGATGTGCCTCAGTGGGCACACAGAGACTGCAGCCAGCCCGGTGGGCACGGTGGGACATTCTGTCTTCTGTCAGCCCCCATGGTGACCTGCAGAGTGTTGTGGGGCTCAAGATGTGTCCATGGCAACTAGAGTAAACATTCAGCAGCAACTAACATCTGCCTGGTGCTCTCCAAGAGAACTCTGCAGTTGTGTTTCCAACCCTTGAGGTCTTGAGTGAGGAATTTGCTTTGCTCCGTGGGCAAGCTGATCAGACCCCAGTTGGGAAAGCAGAGGATATGGGTGTGATATCCTCTGTGTGGGCTCCTGGAAGTCCCATACTGGTAGTTTCTGAAGGCCACTGCAGTTTCTAAAATAGGCTATATGGCAAAGGCTCTCTTGATGATGAACAGGAAGTGCCAGTCAACCAATGTTATTCCTGTGTAGCTGATCTGAACATTACACAGACTGAATTTGATATCATGATTAATTATGCCAGGAGACCACAAGTATTGGATACGTGCCTTTGTTAAATGAATCTCATGGAAATAATTATTGCCTCCAAGAGAAGGGTGTTGCATTTTCAGATCCAGATAAGACTGGTGTGAGAAGGGCACTCATCCTGCACTCCAAATCCAGGCAAAAGGCCATGGCCAAGATGCTTGGTGAGAATTGTCAGTGCTGAGGCCAAGGGTGGCACCCCATGCACTTGCCTCTTCTGGAATCTTGGGAAAAGGATCTGTGCAAGCCCCCATGTGCCAGCATTGTTGCATAAGAGGTGCCCCTACCTTCAGCCTCAGCCAAAATATGACTTGTTATTTTGGCCAAAGACACTCAGGTTGTACATGCAATTTCCAGAGCCAGATATCTGCAGCAGCACTTGCACACAGGTGTGTCCATTTTCCGTATCTGCCTGTAGAGCTGTGTGCAAGAGATGCAGCTCTCACCTTGCTTCTTCATGGCGTGTCCTGCTGTTTCCACATGCCTTGACGAGTCAGTGCATCAGCTGAGCAGAGGCAGCTGCCCATCTACACAGCATCTATACAATATGTGTCTGTTACCAGAAACCTTTTTTGGTATAGATTAAAAGGAACCAATTTCTTTTGCCTCTGTTGTAGGGAAACATCAGAAGCTGGGACAGCTGGCTCAGCTGAAATGAAGGAGTCAGATGAATATGCATGATGCTAAGGCATTATTAACCTTGTGAATTTAATGTTGTAAATTTGACCTTTCTTTTCCCACCTCTCCCCCCTTTGTGGATCACTGCCCTCCTGGACATACCTCTCGTTGTGAATTGTGAGATGTCACACCTTGTTCGCTGTGCATGTCACCATGTGAGTGCTCTGAGACAATTAATCACTCCAGTCCTGATTGAAAATTCTCAGTCTTTCAATTTTCTGGATGCATTCGACTGAGTAACGTCCTTGCAGAGACAGGGGAAAGAAGAGTTTCCAATTCATTTGCAGATATTTGATTATTTTAAAAGCTGTTTGTGTGAAGCACTTCATAATACATAAGGTCGCATGGCTCCATATCCTAAAGGAAAACACAGGCAGCACAGCTCCTCAATCCAAGCAGACATCAACAAGCTGGCCAATGGCAGGCTCAGCTCTCACACAAATCAGGCAGCAGCTGAAGGATCAATTCCCACCTGCTACAAGGGCGTGGGGGTCAGAAAATCCGGTCACACCGTGGTTCAGTTTGAAGCAGGGAAGGTGCAGTGTATTAACTTGCACTGAGCATGGGAATCACAGAGGCTTCAGGTGCCAGGGCTCTTTGGGCCGGAGAAATAATAAAGAATCACACATAACATTCTGATATTAAACAGCAAAAACTTACTGGAAAGATGAGAGCTACTTTTTATTAAAACACCTGCTGTTCCTTGGCTGCAGAGGTCTTACTTACATGCTTTTCCCATTCTGCCTTATATGCTTTCCCCCTCCTGAAGGTTCACTCCCTGACACACTTTTGAGGGCACACATCTTCATTGCTTCCTGCTGTGCAGGGAATGTGGCCCTGCCTACCCCAATGTGGGTATGCAACACTGCAGGGCTTTTTAGTGGGATAAGATCTGCAGAGATTGCTGTAACAGGAGGCCTCCCTCTGTAATACCAAATGTCCATTTAAATTTTTATGCTAAATGTTGGCTATCATAATGAGCTACTATGTATTACAGTACTGACTTAATTTCCTTCTCTGAATTTGGTTCCTTCTGGTGTTAGAGCAAGATTTTATCTGTCTGAATCACCACATCATCATCAGATGTGGTCTATAGGCACAGGACTGTCCTCCAACAGCCCAACTCCTCTCCTGGAGGCTGTGGTTGGGGTATGGTTGCCATGGTGGTGGCAAGACAATTAAGATGGCTTTATAATCAGCTGAAGGTACAGACTGTTTCCAGGATATTAATATATCCTAATAAATCTCAGCTCCAACAGACCTTGGAGCAAAGCCAGATCCAATGACAGCAGTTGGTGGCTTTTAACTTTTTTCTTCCTCCTCCAGCCCCCTAGGGTTAGCTTTCCTGCATGGGTTTGTAGCTGCAGTTCAAGGTGAAAAAAAACCTCCATCCTTTCTGGCTATGGTATCTTTCATTCTGCATCCTTTGATTTGGGCCACTCAGCACACCAAATGTGTGAAGTTACCACCATTCCTCTGACCTCCTGACCTGCCAGAAGCTGAACTGGCTTCTTTGCATCGCCTGATGTGGGTGCTGCCCTTGTGATGAGTGCAGGGAATAAGGGATCTCTTTGTGGAAGGCTCCTCCTAACAGGCTGTGCTTCTCCCCTTGCCAGGCCATTCCCCGTGGGTGGTGGGGGCTGGAAGCAATATGTTGGAAGTCACACTGTATCCCAACAGCTTGGGATTCAGAGCTGTCAAGCAGTGGCTCATTGTTAGTACAACTTCTTCCAGAACGCCAGAAAAAGAAAAGGAGACTTGAAACTTTTTATGACCTGCTGACATATGAGTCTGGTAGGAAACTGACTGTGAATCTGGAGAAGTTGTGGAGGGGTTTGGAAATTTGCTGCTGCTGCTCATTACAGGGTTGTTTTTTCCTACAGGTAGCTATGTGAGCCAGAGGGCTCCTCCAATTTACATCTGCTTGTTCCAGCTGGCTTACACGGATCTACTTTGTGGTGTAGGTGCTGCCCTGTGCTTGGTCAGCACTTTGTGGGAGCGTACAGTATTTTTGTGAGTGCTTTTTGTATTTTTGCCATTATTCAAGAACAGCTGATTTCCCATTTTAAAGAGTTTCTGACCTACCTGAGCCCTGAGGTGACTGTATAGTCCCAGGTAGGAGGCCAGGCCAGCTGTGTCCTGCAAATCTGGATGAGTGTGCAATGTGACACTACAGGGCGGCACAAAATGCTACTCCTGACTGCTGCTACTTACAGAACTTAGCACAGGGCTGCTCAGTGTGGCCCTGGGCACTTCCCCAGTGCCGGTGCTACAGTGGGTTTCAATTTCAGGGCTATTCTGCACTTTGTGGTAACACTGTCTAGCTCAGTGTTCTTAACCTTTTCTTGTATCCTCATGTACAACCCAAATGCTTAAAGCCTCAACAACTGTTGGCATTCAAATAAAGTTAACTTGGATCTAACTTAGGTTTATGGCCCTGCTTAAACCTTCTAGAGTTGTGAACTCTGTTTTGGAAGCTGCTGTGTCTTTTCAATCAATCAATCAATCAATCCCATGCCATCAATCACTGTACAGCATTTGCTTCAGATAATCAGACCTTGCACAAATCTCCTGAATTTCTAGCATGGCCATAGAGCATTGCTAGCTCTTCACTCTCTATTGGGATTTACCTGATCCCTCCAGCTGGAAGAGTCTGCCAACAGCTTCCACTTCACAGAAGGGGCCCTTCACGCAGGCCAACACTCCTGGCAGCTGCTGAAACAACAGATTTGGAAGCATTAGCCTGCTCCATTAGTCTCCAGGTTAGAAGGTCAGTGAAAGTCCCCAAGGTATACCAAAAACCTTGTCTGGACACTCTTTCTCCCTTAAGGAGCCTGCTGCCTCCAACACTTACTCAGTGGCCAAAGACAGCAGCTTGAAAAAGCACTAATTTCCAAAGATAAGCAATTTAGCTATGTAAATGAAAAGTTGCAGGTTTCTTTAAATGTTCTGTTTGAATATATTTTTTCCATGATTCCCCCTGACACCATTAGGTCTTTCTGGCAGCTCATTTTGGATGATTTTGTTTCAAAATATGTTTAGAAGCTTAAGTTCTAACGAAGGATAATAATTACCAACTAACAATGAACTTAACCAACCACCCGAGGAGTTGGAATGATTTACAGCTTTCAAAGGAGCTGATGCTAGCTTGCCTTTTGTCTTTCTACTTAATGCCTCTCTAATATTCTTCTCTGGATACAATGCCTTTATGAACTGTTTTTTCTCTGGTTTGTTTTTTCTTCAATAGAATGCCAAGTCCCTCCACCACCTAATTCTCTGCATACAAAAGAAGATTTAATATCCTCTAAATGACTATAAAGAACAAACCTACCAGATGGCAGACTTCATTGCTCAAGGGGGATGCAGGCTGCTTCTCTTGGAGAAGCATTTCAATGTGGTTTTGAAAGAGAGAGTCATTAGATGTATTCATATTTTCCTTAGTGGGGTGCTGTGATATAACTCAGGAAAGGTGCAAGAAGAAGGAAATAGATTTTGTGATTCAACAGAGGAAACAAACAGAGCTGCATGAGATGCCTTTTTTGCTAATTTCTTGAATCTCTCTGATAAACATGTTGACTATGACCTTGAGCATCTCTGCAGAAGTTTTGAGATGTTGTGTCTCGATGCTATGTATGATTTTGCAAACTCCAAGAAAGATCTAAGAAAGTTACCAGCATTCAAAGACTTCTTCTCCAGATTTAAAACAAGGATGTGGCTGACATATAATCAATGCTCCTCAGGAAGAAACTGTTCTGCTTCATTCTCTTTCCATTTTTCCTATGTCAGAAACTGACAAGATTAGTAGATTAAAAGAACTTCTTTAAGAATAAATGTTTGCGTCTCACTTATTTTCCAAGTATTTGGCTGAATAATTCATCTGAAACATAGCTAAATCATTTATCTTTGTAGATTGTCTGAGAAGAGATCACAATATTTATGTATGGACCCATTGCTCAGACTTATTTGCTAAATAATTTATTGGAATGATCTGTGCTTTGTGTCTCATTTGTGGCCAGTTCTTTGAGAGATGTTGATATTCTGATGATGTGATGTGTTTCTGTTCCCAAGTGGGTGAGTGTAACTTTCTGGAATTATTTTGTGATGTAAGTGGCTGTTATTATGAGTCTGAAATGTGTTTTCACGCTAAATTCACACTTGGTGAGTATTCCTTCCAGAAAATGTGTTCCCTAGGATAACTGTAGAAAGCAAACACAAAAAAAGGAAGGAACACAGTCAAAGCAAATCCATAAAAAGATTCAGATGCACAGAAATGTGTTTGCAGGACACACTTATCTCTGCTGTGAAGCAATGTGATAAAGGAGACCTCAGATCTACAAGGCAGAGATTATTATATGCCAACCAGCTACCTATCCTGTATGGACAGCTTGAATGATGATCTGCAGCCAGACCTGCTACCAAACAAATATGACCCACAGTCAGTTGTGTTCTCCTTGGGATGTAGGTTACACAGCAAAGCACCAAGCAAAGCAAAGTGTAGCATTACATATCGAATGAAAGAGAAAAGATAAAAAGGGCATATTAATGGGGTGGCAACAATCTTGGTATTAAGGGTGAAGAAAATAGGGTATTTTATGTGTCTCCAAAATGACACAGTAGCCTGCCGTAATGGCCACTACCTGATACCTTGAAAGCAGGAGAAAAATTTCCATCATCATTTAGTGATCAGCTTTCACGCTGAATTTGGAGATCTGATCTCCTTATCTTTTCAAGTGCTACTAGGAGGCCTGCTTGGTAACAAGAAAAGAATTCAACCTAACAACAGCCCATTCATCCTGCTGCTGTGTCAGGCAAAACCCAATCGTTTATCTAGAATATTAATTCTCTACAGACCTTTGCTTCAAATCATGTTTGCTGTGCACCAGAATGTATTTTAGCAAAGACAAAGAGAGGCCTTACTCTCACAGAAATTCAATTGAATTATGTTTGTCCATACCATGAAAAAGTAGATTCAAAAATTATGCCTGCCACAATATACTCATATAGTACCATGGGGAAAAACAACTATTCTGGATTTAATCCCACCTACCAATTGGGAAGACAGGTTGCAGTTTTCTCCCTCTCTGGTACTCACATGTATCTCTAGATTTTTAAGGATGTCTTTGGACCATCTATAGCAAAGACATCGACCTTTTTAGAGCTTTGTCCATGTCTATACAGGGATGGTGTTTTTCAGTACATAAATATGTACATTGTATACTCTAAATCAAACTCCCTGGTGCTTATTTATCATAGTCTAAGGTGCTTCCCTTGATAACCCTTGTGCATACACTGTTTTCTCAGTACTTGGGAGATATCCTGAGATTCAGTGGTCCCTTCCTCTATTCTGTAGTCTACAAATTTACTGGCAGTAATTTGTGGGATGCCTTTCCAAAACTACAGGAGTACTGGTCTGGAGGCGTAAGTGTATTAAACTGCCAAACTCCCATGATTCACATCCTTTCCTGACACCCATTAATGTTCCTGGCACCATTTTCAAATTACTATTTGGCAGATGGAAGACATGCTGCTGAGTGCTATGATAATGAGATTCATTAATACGGTCGGGATTATGCACATGCATTTGTAGCTGGGCAAGCAGAAGAATTTACATCTGGGGTTTCCCAAGACACTGGATACTGAGGTGATACAGCTGTAGGAAATGATACCATAGGAAAAGGAGATAAAATTTTGTGGAGAAGTTATGGGAAGCTGTTTTATTTGATGAAATTTTTGTTTCAGGGCTCACCTAGGCAGCAACAACTCGTGAGAACAGGTAGCGGTTAAGAACTGGATAGTCACTACCAGTGGCAAAGCTTTTGGATGACAAAGACTAATTAGATCTGTGAACAGAGCCCCAAGATACAAGAGAAGAGCATGAATGTGCCCATCAGAGTGGGCAACCATGCCACCATTACCTCTGGCATCTTACTGCTAATCAGGAGCTCACCAGCTGGACTTGGGAGAGCAGCTACAGCAAATGTCACAGGGAGGTTTCTGCTCTGTCATGCCAAAAGCCTGGAAGTGTGCAAGAGTTGTAGCTGGTTTTAACAGTTGTAAGTGATAGGCACACATACCTGGTCTTTTGCAGCAGGATCAGGTATTTTCCATGGGTTTTCAGAGGATGACTGATCAATATAAAATACTCACTGAGAGTAATGGGAAGTTGAAAGGTCTGTGATGCTGTGTTGTTGCAAAAACAGGTCTGGGTGCTGGAATGGAAAGGGACTGTTTGCTTCTAGAGACATGAACATTATGGTTCCTCTTCTTGTTCTGGGCATCTGGATTCAGTGTTTTCTCTCTTTCCCTGGCCAAGAAGGCTCTTTATTGTTGGTTTCAGCATGAAGGAAGAATTATTTAGCTTTGTGCATAGTGGTTGCAGATGATCACTGGCATGTACTTCAGGAAGATGGATAGGAGGGAGGTGGTACTTCATGAGAAGGGTGGGTGTTTCTCATCATGATGTGCTTCATGTGATAAGTGCCTGCAGTTTTTTTGCACATCCATAAGATTTCCTGAAGGAAATATTGGAGGAGGAATGTGAGTGGGAGCAGGAGGAAGAGATTTAATGTTTTAGGCAGATGGGAAAAGCAAAATGACCAAAATAATCATGACCACAACATGATTTGGTGTGCTGAGGACAGAGAGTGATTTTTGGCCTATGAATGCATTGTAACCAAGGAAATGTCTTGCTCTTTGAGGTATTGATAGTGTGTGGGCATGATCTGTCATTTAGGGGTTCAGCTGGATCTGTGTGACCTTTTCCAGTCAAATGTACCAAAATGAATTTGATTGAGGAAAGTAATACATGATGTGTTGAATAAAACCTCAAAGGGTACAGCGAGGAAGCACACAAACAGAACAGCTGCGAGTGAGATGCCTGGTTGGACTAAGGACACACAGGATCACAGGAAGGTGCCAAAGTGGGGCTGGCAGTAATGAGAGCCCCAGGATGGTGTGTGCCCTGAGTTCCATGGGATTCTCCATGCCAAATCCTGTCTCCCCAGGTGTTTGACTCTGCGTTGCCCATACAATCCTTCCTTCCAGGATACCTCATTCCCATTCTTTGGGAGCACCTCAGGAAGTGCCATTTCCCTGCTGCCTCTGCAGCCCCTCTGCTGGGATACATTCTGCTGGGATGCCCTGGCACAGGTTCTCTCACAATTTTTTTCTCATTCAGGTACCTGTGAGCCTCTCTGTGCAGGATAATGCTTCTTTTCACACAGGTTGCGTGCTACAAGTGCTAAGGGACATGATAAAACATCTAAGTGCTTATTGTCCATTCCCAGTTTCCATGGCAACCATGATAAAACGTTTCTTTTCCCACATTTCAGGAATGCCATTCACCTCCTTTCTTCCTACTCCTCAGTTCCCTTCGGGAGGAGACAATGCTCCCTCTGCTTCCTCAGGGACAGACCCCTATGGCAAAGACTCAGTGCTGCCCACACCTCCAGGACAGATGTTACAGGGCATGGGACAACACTGGGTAGCTGGTACATCACCTTGTTCCAAACTCCCAAGACCCAAAGAGGTCTTGTCTGACGATGCAATGGTCACTCCAGGACCACACCAGAAGCCAATTTAGCTCTCCTTGTGCATGCAGGAGTGGAAAGGGGTAACCAGCTCTCTCACAGAGGAGTATCTTTGCCTTGCAGGGGTGTGTGATACCATCTGGGCTTTGATTTCCCTTATACAGGACCTACAGAGCAGCACAAGTGCACTGCAAATCAACTGGGTTTCCCTGAAGTCTTCCTAAGCACTTCACAGCACCCTAAAATCTGCCTGAACCTTGGTCAGCCTTGGGAGCTTGGTTACAGGAGCTCAGTGCTGACAGCTCATCTTCTTAATCACCTGAGTGAAATAATGAATTGGAGAACCTTTCCTAGAGAGTTTTTCTGCCTGGAATGTATTACTGTTATACACATACTGGGTTAGCAGTGTGCTTAATTATCTAATCAATGTGTTGTAGGTCACTGAACCCTGCATTGTGTGAGCTGCTGCAGGTGTGCAGAGCTGAGCAAACTACTGGCAACATGGGAATGGGATGTGAGGGCAGTGAGCCTGGATAACAGCTGCAGGGTGGTGGTAGGAGGCAGAAAACCTCTAAGTCTTGGGTGACTTCATTTTGAGTTGTGCAATGCATTTGGTGTCATCTTCCAGGTAACAAGTGACAGGACAAGAGGAAATGGCCTTAAGTTGCACAAGGAAGAGGTTTAGATTGGATATTAGAAAACACTTCTTCACTGAAAGGGTGGCCAAGCACTGGAATAGGCTGCCCAGCAAAGTGGTGGGACGTGTTAAAAAAACATGGGATGTGGTACTTGGAGACATGGCTTAGTGGTGAACACAGCAGTGATGGGTTAATGCTGGGACTTGATGATCTTACAGGTCTTTTCCAGTCTTAATGATTTTTGGATTCTATGTACAGGAGGAAAGAGGGTTGAATGTGAAGCAAATAAAGAGTTGATACCTGGAGAACAGAGGTTTTATATATTATCCCAGTATTTGAATACATATGATACAGTTTACATGTGTTTGTACTTATCTGCTACTGGAGGCTGTCTCTGTACCATGTTTGATGAAGCTCTTCTCAAGGCATTTGAGTGCATTGCTCAAATCTGGTAGGTCTCTGCCCATCACTGGCTTCCTCTGCTGATATCCACTTTGGCAGACCCTGGGGCATTTCTGAGGTGAAAAAAAATAAGATGCTGGAGGTTACTTTTGTCTTGTTCCTCACTGGTAACAGGGTGGTTCTGGGAACAGAGTCTGTCCCACCACTGCTCCATCTGGCAGTGTAATTTGTTCAGCACACTGAAAATGTCAGGGAAGTTACCTTCAGAAATATAGTCCAGCTCCTCATAAGCTGAATAAAGAGTGAGACCACTGCCTGCCTGCCTGCCTGCCAGAGCGGTCTTGCCTTCCTGCAGCACTGCACCAGCTTCAGGAGAGCCACCCCTTCCCTTGGCTCTCCTTGTCCCAGTGGTGCTTCTTCCAGATGGAGACTGAATGTGCAGCTCTGGAGAGGCAGCCCCCTCAGGCCCCTGCAGGGTGCACAGGGCAGCTGTGCAGTGCTGCTAAACCAACATGCTGCTCTCAAGCACTGGCAGATGACAGCACCAGAGAGCACCTAGTCAAGGTGTCACTGGAGCTACGGTGTGCTCACACGGTACCAAGGAGGTCAGTCCTGGTAAGGAGCAACCACCTGATTAATGTTTGGAAAGGAGCATAAATGGCAATGTCAGTACCAGAGCTGGCTGATGATCAGGAATTCTGGTTCACCAAAAGGAACATTTTTCTTGCCTCCCCCTCCCTCTGAGTTTCAGGAAATTGGAGCCAGACCCATAACCTCAAGGCTTCTTAGCCCAGGAAAAGACTTTCCAAATACATCTTTCTGACTCCCCAGTTTGCAGTACCCCGAGCCCAGGGATGCCAGGGATCCAGAGAAAGGCACCCCAGAGCCTTGGCTGAACCTAACTCATTCTATACAAGATATTCAAGTCCTGAAGAAAGCAGCTGTTGGCCTGGAACTTTGCTGGAAATTTTCCAGCCAACTCTAGTTTGAAATGAGCCTTCGGGAGCCCTAGACAACAAATGGCTTCACTGGGAAGTCAACCAGCACCTGTTCGTGGAGGTTTCTTATGGGTCCTTTGGCAGAAGCAAACAAAAGGCCCAGGTGCTAGCCATCATTTATGCTCTTTAGTCCTTGTCTTCCTCCCTGGCCTGGTGCCAGATGGTGCCTTGACACGACATGGAGGGCAGTACACACTGAGGACTGTTCCCAAATCAGAGACAGGGAGGGACAGACAGCGCCAGTAGCAGCACTATCCTTGCCACACAGTGCCATACTCTTTCCATAGGCCTGTTTTCACAGAAATAAAATATCAACCTGCTCAACTGCACTACTATTTCAGACACTTAGAAGTGGAGAAAAAAAATTAAATAAAAAGATAATTCTAAGAATACTGTATTAAGGCCAGAGGGACAGCGCATGGGTTCAGATGAGACCCAGAATCAGATGTACTATGGCTTATCTGTGCCACTTTGCTTCAGAGTCAGAGAACGGTCCCCATTTTGATTTAATTTTTTATTTCAGACCTAGACTAACCAGAAAATTTGGTGTGGAAGTGAAAAGCATGAGGACATCAGGTACTTTTTATGCAAACTAATTTAGCCCCTCTGGTGTAACATCTCGTTGATAAAGGTTTTGTGGAAGCAACAGGAGGTACAGATGTGTTGTTTTGCTTGCATAACAGGCTCACAAGGGTGCTTAGGATGAAGTATGCTACATTAGAGGTTCTTCAAATTGCCAAGGTGACCAAAATCCTGAGAACTTCCCAGCTCTTCTGTACATATTCAAGGTCATTTGGATGGTGGTGTTATAGACAGTCCATAATTTGCCTGCTTCCTCACGGATTTATTGTAGGACCTGTTACTACATGGATTTATCCCCTAGATGGCCAGTGTACACAATGGGGAGTGGGTGTGATCCATGGTTGGAGGATATTAACTAACATTAGTTTGGCTTTTCACTCCTCTGGTTTACAAGCAGTTCTTTGGAAATCAGCCTAGGATCCCTAGGTCTGTTGGAAGAAAGGTATTTGAAAGTCTTCAATAAAAGAGCTAAAGAAGGGGTTGGTTACACAACTGATTCTACATCATAGCCATGAGCATCTAATTTATCTCCCAGCCATTCGTATTACATCTAAATAGACCTGTTGTAATGAAGCGTTGAAAGGTGAAAGAGGGGGTTAATGTACTGCTCTGTTACTGCTGAAGGTATCATTTATAATTTGATGAAAGTCACACAGGAAAATAAGCATGGTTGTCTCAGTTGATTCTTCAGGGCATGTCCAATGCCTAATTTTCCTGAAATCTGCAGGTTTTATATTTGTTAAGAATCTGCATAAATTATGTTGAGAGAGGAGATTCTAATGAACCTGTTATGCAGGCAAATACATCTGTACTTCTTGCTTTTATTTAACACTGTACCCTTATTACCTGGGGTTGACCCTTCTGGTGTGTTTTCCCCCTCTCAGATAAAGCAAATTAATAGCTACCCAGGGGCCTGTGAAATATATGAATGGGGCTGAGCTGGAAGGAGCAGCCCTACAGATATGCTGGACTGGGCCAATGAGCAAGGTGATCAGATTAAGCCATATAAATATTTAAAGAGCTGTAATTAGGACTAACATGGCCTTGCTCCCAAGGTTCATTATTATACATGCACATGACAGAAAAGCAACTAATCATGCTCTTTCTCCACTTGCTTTTTCTTACATTTTTGACAGAGTGTTTTTCACTCCCTAAAGTGTTCCTGGCTGGCACTGCCTCCCTGGGAAGGGACAGGAGATTTGTCATGGCTTTCTGTGAGACCAGGAAAAAATCCTAGAAAGCTTCCATTAGGAAGCAAGGGGAAGATGTTTTCTCTCACCCAGGCATCTCCCTGTGCTGCTGGGATCTGGGGCAAGGAAGCAGAGGTTTACCTGCATGGTCAAAGCTCTTATCCAAAGCCCAGCAAGACTTGAGGAGCCCTTGCTGAGGACACCAAGTGTCCCAGTGTCACAGTCACACAAACACCCTCCTGCTGTTGGGATGACTGCAGCGCATCCTTGGCTTCAAGACCATGTATTTGTGGCTCCAAGGCTCAGCTGTTAGACCTCTCCTGGAGGCATGCAATCTCACAAGCTAAAATCACTCCAGTTGATACAAAGCACAATATCCTCTTTGCTTAGCAACACGCATTTCCATGAACACCTCACACCACGGGGCTCGCTGTTGCCTCAATGCTCTTTAACTGAGCCTGATGCAAGGTCAGCTCCTGGGATGGAGGTAACAGTGACACAAGGGCCAGTGGAAGGCCCACAGGCTGGGCCACCAGACCAGGGCAGCTATCCTGGGTTTTATGCTCCTTACAGTGCAGCAGGAGCTCATGACCTTGGTGCCACCACTTCTGGGCAGGGAGAGCACAACAGGCCAGTCACTGAAGGAGAGTTGCCTTCTCCTTCAGGAGACCATTGAGCTGTCTTCCTCACGAGAAGAGGGTGAATGAGGGTCAATTTTTTTCCAGATTGGCCACGAACAGACCCTGATATTGGGTGGGGAACAGACCCATAAATTCTGTCTGCTCCATCCCATGTGGGGCTGCTCTTGGTGGGGACCAGCCCCTGCAGGGTTGGTGCAGTGGGTCAGGGCTCAGGGCATCCATGTACCCCACATTTTTAGATCTCTAGCTTTTCCAGACATAGCCTTTTAATTATCTTTTTGTGCCCCTTCCCACCATGCTCACAGCTCAGCTTGGATGGCATTTCCATTGAGAAAGACTTTCTGGTCGTCTGACCAAAGAGAAAGACAGAGAGAGGGAAGCAGAGTGGAAGGGGACATGTTCCCAGAGAGTCGGGAAGCTGGTGAGCACACCTGGGCTGCACTGGCCAGCAGCCTGCACCCAGACACACTTCTCTGGAAGTGGACAGAGAACAAGAAAATACACATACAAGAATAGGGGAGAAAAAAAATTTAAAAAAAAAAAAGAAAAAAGGAAAACAAGAAAGGAAAAAAGGTTGCTTGCTGCCCTACTCTTCCCTGAAGCTAAATTAATTGGGTCTTACTCCTGCCGTCTGTATGCCGGCAGTACTCCCACAGCACTGACTTTAATAGGAGTGCAGATTGCAGGATCAGGCCCACGGTGTCTTGGAAAAGATGAATAATAATCACTACATGGAGAAATACTGCAGTTTGCAACTCAAAGAACACTTTAAATCTGCTTAGCAATTTGTAACGCCCACAGTAGCACACTGTGTAAAGCTGCAGTTATGAGACAAATCACTTTTCCATTAAGCACGGCTCCAGGATGTGCCTTATGGCAGCACACAGGGAGCAGAGAGAGATGGAGGGGAGGGGAACAGTGTGCATGAGGTGGTGCAAGAAGCCAAGAGGTTTGCTTTCTCCAGCAGCAGCTGTGTTATCCCTTTACGGTTATTTTCTGGGCTCGCAGCAATTAATCCCCATACAGCCTGACTCCAATGTCCATCCATCTGTGGACCGTTGTGCCGCCTCTCACATCTAACCATCTCTCAGTACTGATGACTTTCCTTCAACAGCAAGCCTGGAAAAAGCAAATTATATGAAATTTTTCAAATTACAGTATTTTTCCCAAGTCCAGATCTCAGTGTTGTTTGATGAAGTCTGACCTGGCCACCCAATGTTCTGCCAGCAGTTATCTGACCTCACCTCTGCCTGAAACATCACTCTGCCATGCCAAAACACAACAGCGAGGCTATAAAAGCTCATTTGAAGGCCCATCCTCCTTCTTACTTAAGCCTTTGATAGCCTGCTGATCTTCTGGAGGCAGAGAACACCTCCAGGTGCAATGTGTCCTCGTTTGACTTGGGGCTGTTTCACACTAGTAGGAGGCACTGAGCTTCTCAGGGCAGGAGTAAATGGCAGGTCCCAGTCTTGGCCATCACAGACTGGTTTAACTGGTGGATTTAACCCACCCTTTCCAGCTCTGACCCTTTTGTCCCCAAACTCCCCCACACTGTCCAGTTATAATTCGATGAGCACCAGATGATGACAAAAAGCACCAGCAGAGACAACACTTGAACCACAACCATCAGTGGCAGGAGGTCACTTGCAACAAATTCTTCACTGAAGTCTTGGGCTGGGTGACCTGGCTCTGAAGAGCCATGAGAGCAGAGTGGCCTGCTGAGCAGAGATCTCTACTGAGAAAAAAAGACCTTGGGCACACTGGAAATAAAACTGTGGTTTGAAATGCAGGGAGAAGGAGGACAGTGAGCTATCTTGAAGCATCTACACAAAAGTACAATGACATTTAAGCCTGTCGAGGCCAGTGAGGAGATCCAGGCAGACTGGGGAATTAGACAAAACAGCCAGGGTCTCAGTGTAAGCTTTTATCTCATTCTTAGAGAAGGTGTTTGAAGACCTTGAATGAGAAAAAGGGTAGCAAGATAAACAGAGCAGGCAGCTGAATCCCTCAAGATTTTAAAACAATAATCAAAGGAAAATGCAAATGAGAAACCTGCCCCTGGAAAATCAGAGGAAAAAGATTCATAGCTCACTGATGGGAATCAGGTATTAGAAGAGGTATTTCAGCTCCTCCAGGGAATACAGCCTGTCCTACACCAGGAAAGCACGTTTGTGCTGTAGAAAGAACACTGGCAAAGCTTAACAGGTAGGCCAAGTTTCTTTCTGCCTAGGTTATGGGAAGTGCTACAGGTCCCAAGTGTTGGACCTAGGATGGCATGGAAGGATATGTGAAAATTAAGATATATATAAGGAAAAATTATTCATGGTGAGGATGGTTAAATGATGAAACAGAAGTCAAACTTCCCCAGTTTTCTCTCAGACAGGGATCTGTTCTGCCATTGTGAATGTGAGGGATTCTACCAGCCAACATTTCCACTAGGCAGTGCATCTCCATGTCCAACAGAGCAAAAGAATATCTCTACTTCTTGCAAGCAGTCAGGTATTTTTACTTTACATCCCAACTCAAGACAAGTTTTACTGCTGGATTTGAATAGTGATGAGGGAGAAGCTAAACATTTCCTACACTCAAGGTCTCTTTGCAGCCTTCATCCTGCCGGCCTCAGGAGACAGTGTTTGGCCATAATGTGTTTCAAGAGTAAGCCCTGGGTCATGAACCCTGTAGCCCTGACTCAGAGCAGAAGCCAGGGAAATAAAAATTAAAATAAACCTGAAAAATAAAAGTGGAAAAGAAAAATCCCATTACTTAGGCTAGTCCTCAGTGATACCAGTGGCAGCATTTGATTTCAAACTAGTCATGCCTTGCTTATTGAAGCATGGCCAGGGTGCCTTACCTTGCAGCTGTCGGTCACTCAGGGCTGAATATCCCTAACAGATCACATCTGATCATTATTTCTTCAGAAGTACCTTGAGGTTTCCCTATTGGACAAAGAGCCTACAGAACTGAATATCATGTGCACAAAATATACACCCCACCCCCTTCATCATAGTGGAATTTCCCATCTCTTTTCTCCCTTGACCCACATCTTTGGAGCAGAGCAGGTGCTTTTAAATGAAGGAAAGAAAATGAGGAGCAGCTGTTTGACGGCTACTGAACGGCCTGGGATGGCAGTAGCAGCTCAGGCTGAGAAGAATTAATGGGCAGCATGCACATGAGGAGGTCAGAGGTGGCAAATAAATGCAGTTTATCAGAGAGTTACAGAAATAAAGGAATGAATCACATTGCTTGCATCACTATAGATGAGGTATAAATAGAGTTAATCAGCACTGAAAACATATTCATTCAAGGAGAATTATTCACGCACTGCAGGTGTTTTCCCAGTCTCTGTCCATGGAAGTAATGAGTGAGAGCAGTGATTGGTGTCCAGCCCATCTCTAGCCAGCAGCTATTGCCCCTTCTGGACTGAATTAATCTTCCAAATTGCTATACTGCTTTACAACACATATTTCAACATAATGATCTTTTACTTATTATTAGTTTTGGTAGCTTGTGAGTTATAGAGATTGATAGCATCCTTTACAAAAGAAATAATGAACCCAAGGGGAACTGATAATTCATTGAACTTTTGAACTGCCTTCGAGTCACCTCTCTGGGACTTGAAAATTATGATATATTATTTATTCAGCCCTAACTGTGCCTCTTTCAGCGTGGCAGGAACTTTGGGAGAGTAATAACACAGGCCCTGTACACTTTCCCTCAACACTTGCTAGAGAGAGCCTGCTTCTAATTTGCCTTTCAATGGGGACTGTATTTTACCTTTGTAGCCAGTTTTAAAACAGCAATTTCTGTGTGTCAGTTTATCAGTGCAGCCTCAAGAATCTCCCTCTCTCTGGTCAGCTGAGCTGCTGCTTCCCTCCTGTGGCACAGGAGCTGTTTCAGAGCCCTCACAGGATGTTCGCAGGCATTGCTGACCTCCCTGCTCCCTGGGTCAACACCACCTCTTCCCACAGACTCCAGCAATACAAGAACAGATCGCCACATATGTAGCTCCTCTGGGTCCAGATCTACTCCTGAAAGATGCTCAGCTCTGTAACCGGACTCAGAAAAGTGCTTAAACTGAGGCTTAACTCAGGTATGTGCTCACCTTCCTCGGGAGATTAAAGCTCAAAGGTTCATCCCTGGGAAAGTCCAAGCCCCGTTTATTTCCCAGTGAAGTGACGAAGTGAAGACTTCAGTGGGTGCTGAGAAAGCAGCTTTCATGCACGCCATCAATGCTGATCTCACCCTCTCCTCCTCATCCTTCCTCCATGGTGTCAGGGAAGGTCCTGGCTTTAGGGTGGCTGACAGGACCCTCCCCAAACCTTTGGCCCCCACACCGGGAGTGGAGCCATGGCAATGGGGCTGAGATGACACCACTGTACGATGGCAAAGGGCCTCTTCTCTGAACACCTGAACCAGAGCAGCAGGAGGAAGAGGGCGAATGCCAGAGGCGTCCACCTGTGTGCCCCTTACGTCAAGTTTAGACTTTTCCAGCAAAGGTTACCTACAAAACCTCTCCGGGGGTATTCACGTGTGTAAATGTGTTGTTAACGCTGCGGGGGCCAACCCCAGCCGCTGTGTGGTGGAGCCGCGGGGTGCGAGGATACCCCGCGGAGCCCCCGCGCATCCTCGCCGCGAACGCCGGGCGGCACACGGGGCTCCACGGCAGCCGAGACGCCGTTCCTTTTCTCCTGGCTCCCTCTCGTGGGCCTTCCCAAACAGCACAACTCGGCCGCCTCGCAGCCCCTGCCTGGGGGACCCCCGCCCCGGAGCCCGCTGCCCTCCCGGCCGTGCTGCAGCCCCGGGTGGGTGGGATACACCGCTGGACTTTGGGCTGCGGCACCTGGCCGCGGGCATCGTCCTGGCTGCCAGGCGAAAGGCTCGAGTTTTCCAGGGTGTGTTGGCTTCACAGCTGTGTTCATGTCCCCAGCAAGAGGGCTTTAATGCTCCTGCCTTCATGCCTTAGCAGTTTTAGATGTGTTTTCTTCCAAGCAAAAAGATCACTCATAGCTGTCACTTCTCTGCCCTTTCCTGCATTTCCTCAAGCTGAAGTCTGCAGTAGCTGTATTGCTGGCTGTGTTGCTGCAATTCCTATCGCTGCTGTTACCCTCTGTCCCATGGGATTGAGCCTGCTTGTCCCTGTGGCATCTTCTGTCTACCCTGCAACCTGGTTTAACTATTCATCCAAGTCTTCAGCGTGAAGCACTTTCAGTGAGCTGTCGCTTTCCTCCTTGTTCCCAGCCTGTCTGCCAGCTCCTCTGCCCCTTCTTCACCCCAGCTTTCACCTCCCTTTTCACCAGCCATGACCCTACACCGGCTTGGCCCTTTCCCCTCTCTTGCTTCTCTCTGGACACCTTCTACACAGTTCTCTGCCAGGGCACCGTCAGCACTGCTGTCTGCTTCTGTCAGCTGACCTCTTCCTTTCATCCCTGCGAAGCCAAAACACCTGAAAATGTGCTCATTGTCCTTCACTCCTTTTTTATCCTTTCCCCTCATGTTTTCATGTTTCCGTCCCAGCTGCATCCCTTACTCCAGCTGTAACTCATTCTGAGATACAAAGAGTGACAAGCCATGACACCCAAAGCTGTGCTGGTGAGGATCAGGATGTTCCTGCAGCTGCAGGGCTGTGCATTAGGGTCTGATGCTGCATTAACACAGGAAGGTAACTGAACCTTCCCATGCCTTTCTTTCCCCCTTTCATCTATTCTCTCTATTTCAAACGTAAGCTGTGCAGTGCAGGACAATTTCTTAACCTCTTGGTGGTAAGGTGTCAGACTCAAAGAGGTCCTATTTTTGTAAAACTGAAATCTAAGGCCTGATAAAATTTGAATCTAAGGTCTGATAGCAACACAAATAATAGTAGAGCATATAGCACTTGTGAAATAATCCTTTGGCAAATTAATATCTTGGAATTGAAGCGATACTTTCTAGACTTTTCCACATTAAACACCCACAAGCCTGCAGCTGCCTCCAGGCCAATTTATTTCAATTCCACCTCATTTTCCTGTGAGATACTCCATGAGTTTAGTGACAGTATGTGACAAAGGAGCTAGAAAACGTTTTGGTGTAGAACAGCCACTGAGCCATCCAATATGCCTGATTTGCTTTATTCAGAGACATAAGTCACTAGGTACTGAAAATTTATGGAGGATTATACCATTTGGTGAAGTGTCTGCCTTTCAGTTCTCACTGGTTGGGTTTCTTTGGGCTTACTGGACCATTTAGCAAGGAGGAGCATGCTCTGCCAATCGATCCAAGAGCTCCTCTGCCTCACAGTACAAAGGGTGCAAGTGAAATGGTAAGCACATGTTCCTTCTCTGTGAGAATCACTGTTTATATGTCACTTTCTCAGAAAATTTTGCAAGGATTGTGTGTGTTAGAAATGTCTGAAGGCTTTGGAAAACAAAGCAAAGCTATTTTGAGATGGTATCATTCAGACTGGAGGGTTTCCCCATCATGATGGAACCTTGCTACTAGATAGCAAGGTAGTTCACAGCTGAGAGAAAATAAAGTTTGGTGTCCCTTTGATTTGGTCATCCAGGGCTCAGCAACATCTACTGCACATGAGCTGTCCTGGGAGCATGCAATATTTTGGGTTGGAAGGGACAGTCAATGGTCATCCAGCCCAAGCCCCTGCAATGAGGATGGACAGGTTGCTCAAAGCCCTGTCCAACTTGACCTTGAACGTTTCCAGGGATGGGGCATCTTCTACGTCTCTGGACAACCAGTTCAAGTGTTTCATCAACCTCACTGTAAAAAAGGAGACAACACAAGGTGCTGGACTGAGGGCAGCTTAAACATGCCTTTCCAACCACCCGAATGAATAAGCAAAGAAGAAATGCAGGAGGTAAGAGAGGTGAACAGAAAAACTCAGTTTTCTTTCATAGTTCCTTGGTGCTAGGCCTTTTCTCCAACAGATCCTTCCAAAGCACCACCAGCACCACAGAGGAGAGGACCTTGATGGCAGCACAGCACCGGCCACTGCCCAGCCACTGCCATGTGCAAACTCTTTCCACTTGAAGCAGAGATGGGACACCTCTCATCATCCCATTGTGGGATGCCATCATGAGGTAGGGAAGAAGACCCTGCTCCTGCTGTCAGTGCCACCTGTGTGAGACATTCTCAGTGCTGATGGCATGGGTTCAGCACAGAGCTGGCCATGTCAAGGGGCCCAGGCTACCACCTTAAAGCATCAGCTTGGCTCCCATGGAGTCTGGCTGCCAGACTCCCTCTGCAGTCTGCAGACACTGGATTTGACCCTTGCTGAAAAAAATGCACTGAGGCACAGCCCCTTGCAAGGCCAGCAGCTGCCAAACCCCAGGGGAAGGTGTGTGACCTTTCTTTGCCAGTGTTTGCCAAATAGAGCAGCCACTCATGTCACTGCCACCTCCATCCTGGTAGCCTGCAAGCCTCTTCCTGACACATTCTTTTTTTTATCAGAGGGATAAATGCTGGCCAGTGGCGTGGCCACTCGCTGCAGTTAAAGTTGGGGATGAGCTGCTCAATCAAGCAGCATGTGCTCTCTGTCTGCCACCCCCATCTCCTTTGTCTTCAGCGGGAATCATTTACTGCCCAGGAGCAGCAATGAGGGGTTGGGTGTTGGTCTCCCAGCTGGAGAAAGGCTGCTGCCTACGCTGAGCTCTGCCTTTTGATTCCTTTGCTGTTGGAACTATTTTTATTCCAGATGAGCAGATATTCTCTTGATGTATAATAGAAATGAGTGAAGACATAGTTCTTACCCCAGGATTAGTCTCTGTGAATTCAGGTTTTTGATCAGCAGATGAAGGGGCAGACAGCAGGGGAAGAAGGGGACATCACAGGACCATAAGGGTCCTGAGGAAGCCTTGCCCATCTTTGTGCCATTTCCATCAGTGCGAGAAGGGGCAGAAATTTTGATTCTGCACATCAAAGGTGAAGGCAAGCAAATGAAATTCATTCGCTTCTCATTTTGGCGGGAAGTTTACTCATTCCCCACCAGGTGCCTGGAGCCCCAGGCAGGGTAAAGTGCTTACTTTTATTCACCACTCTAGCACTGATCCTGGTTCAATGACTGCTTACTTTTAGGGTTTTTCTATTTATTTTTCAACTCAATATTATGTAAAATTGCTGAATAAAGTCCTCCCTAGCCTGTGCCCTGGAGAGGAAGCCAACTGTACTTAGAAGAGACACAAGTACATGCTTTCCTTGCCTCACAGCTGTGGGACTTTGTCTATGGCTGTGCACTGAGACCCCCTTGGTGCCACCTCTGAACCTAGTGGGTGTGCATGCCATCCTCACTGCACCTTGGGGGGCTTCCTGGGGGGCTTCTTGGTGGGTTATGGGGGTGAGGTGCTGTGCAAACATCCTCCCAGGGACAGTCCCCTCCTACCCCAGGGTCTTCATGCTGAAGGATGGGATGGGGACTGCAATATGCAACAAAACAGAGGGCAGCAGCAAAACCAGCCCCTTTGCTGCCCATGGTTAAACTCCTCTCCACTTGTCCTCATTCACCACAAAACCTCTGTTAGAAAATTTTGGAGATGTCTTAAGAGAGACCTCTGCAGTCAACAGGCACATTCAGGAAGGGATTCCTAGCAGCTGCTGAGGGGGGAAGAGAGAGGTGTAACCACAAGCAGCAGAAGACAACAAATCAGCCATCAATATTGCCTACCCAGGGGAAGCAAAGTGGCTAAGGGGGGACAAGGCATGGTGAATGACTTCAAGACAGAGCCTAGGGTCTGACTGGAGGAAGGCTTCTGAGCCGAGAGGGAAAATTGCATGACTTTGGTGTTATACTAATCTTATGATTCTACACAAAAGTTACCTTTCCTTCCTTTTTATACTCACTTTTCATTAATTATTTGCAGGAGGAAGGTGGGGAAAGTAAACTGTTTCAGCCTACATCTGGCAAGCTGCAAAACTGAACCATTAAATCTATAAATGCAGGGCTACTTAGGGGAGCCAGTGGCTGCGAGGTGGATGCCCTGCTCATCCCCATACCCAGGCTTGTGCTCTCACGTCAGCTCGCACGAAACCAGGAGTGGCACCATGACTTGGTCTGCAGCAAACCTGAGTGCTGGAAGCTCTGACACTCCCCAGGGACTCAGGGCTGCTGACTTAGAGGAGCGTTTGCTGTTAGTCAGACTGGAGAAGTCCAGTCACAGGCAGCAATGTGGCATCTTATTGCTCAATTAATTAATCTTATTTGTTAACTCTTACAGAGGGAGAAAGATCCTGGAAGGACATAGCCTCTGACAGGCAGGAAGCAGCCAGAAGCCCTGCCAACACAGTTCCTGCTGCTGCAGCTACAACGCAGGACTGTGGTTAACATCCCCATCACAGTTAGAGGGCATGGTTATGGCCTTCTGCTGCAGCAAGCAGGATCTTCAGCACTAAATTTGGATTTAAGGGTGGGGAAAATGGCACTTTGGAAAGAGGGTTCTGGCTGGAAATGTTGGAGAAATACTATCACAATCTCCTGTCCCCTCCCTGGGCTGCTGCAGCTGGGGTGATTTATGAGCCAGTTTATGGACTGAGACACGCAGGAGTGATTGCCTGTTCCTCTGCAGTGCAACACAGGCTGCAGCTAGCATCAGCTGAAAAGGGAAAAGTGCTGCTGTGCAGTCCCCATGGCTGGGAAGAGACAGGCCCCCACTCCTGACCCCCAAGAGACCCACCCTGGGTTCCTCCTCCAGGATAACATCTAGCCCAGCAGTTACAGCAGTCATACCCTGGCTTCTCACAGGTGGTCAGGGCTTGAAAAATCTTATTCACAAGGCATCTGCAATATTCAAGGGGTCAGAACTGCAAGGATGCTCCTTTATAAATCAAATGCAGCTACTAGGTACATCTTCCCAATCAGAGTTCCCAGGGAAAAAAAAAGGGTTTTTGTCTGGAATTAATGTTTGAGAGTTTGCTTTATAGTTCTAAGTCAATATCTTCAAATGCTTTGCAAAAGAGCAATGGAAGAGAAAAGCTCTGCAAACTGGCCATGCATATTAAAAGGCTCATCCTTCAGCAGTCTAAAGCCAAGTAATAATCCACTCAGCTCTCACTTATTTCAAGCTTGCTTTTTAAACAAAATCATCAGAATATTTGGAGGCATTAGACAATCCAGTATCTCTGCCTGAACAGGTCACAACCTGCAAACTTTCCCAAGGATCCGTGTGTGGCTGATGTGAACATCCCCATCTTTCTGCCACCACCCAGGGCTGTGTTTTGGGATTGCAGCCCACTTGGGCCAAGGACAGCTTATGGGATCAGATCAGTGGCATTTTGTTCTTGTCTCGCTTTGCCACAATAAACACAATCATTATAATCAGCACTATCACCCTAGCTATTTATTATTGTTATTTGACTTAAAATGATAATTTGCATTATTGCATGAGAGCTTCTTTCTATTCCAAGCAGCCACAGTGGATCAGGAAGATATATTGGCAATCAGGCTGCCCATTTGAACTGACTTTGTCTTCCTAGCAATGGCAGTGTCAGTCCAGCTGGCATGTGGAGTGAAGGCCTGCCTGCTGAGGACACCAGCAATTTCCTCAGCTGTGTGTTTCCTCACTTCACTTATCCAGTAAATGGATTTTCACCAGGAAGCCAAGGAACAGGTAGGCTCCCACCCGAGCCTGCTGCAGTTGCACAAATATGAATGGAGAAACACACCAAAGCCACGATAAAAACCAAAGAGTTGCCTGGGACAAGTACAGCTCCCAGGCGGGGAAGAGCTGCAGGAACAGAGATTTCTTCACCCCGGCTGTCTGCAGGGTGAAGGGAGGGAGGGAGGGGAGAGATGCCTGGCTCAAGGCAGCGGGCTTTGTCTCAGAGCCCTGCTGCACTAGGGGCAAGGGGAGAGGGCTGAGGTAAGATGTCACCATCCCCTCGTTTACCTCATTTATTTGAAAGGGCAGCTGATGACAGAACTGCGAGGAACATTTTTCTGTGGCTTTATCACTGGTTTCCATGGAAAATATTGTGTCACAGGGGAGTTTATGGATTCAAGGCAGGAAAAAGCTGAAGAACCAGAGAATCTGGGTAACAGGATTGGGAAAAGGCAGGTCAGGGACTGTGCCTGTACCTCCCTGTGGGCTTTGTACACGGTCAGCTTGCTCGTATGCTCATACCCCAGACTGCACGGCTGCCACAGACAAACAGGGTTTGCAGCAGGCTACAATGACAAGGCCACGGGTTATTTTCATAAATCCTCTCCCTTGCAAAGGTGTCTCCCCGAAATCACCCCTCGAAGCCCCTCTGGGCTCCCAGCACGTCCCTCGGGCAGACCCCGTGCCCCCAGCAGCCCGGCACGGCTCCGATGCTGTGTCACTAGAGGGCACTCGGGTTATTTTTTCCACCAAGCCTTGAGTATTAATATTCATAACATGCGCCGCGCTCTAGGGGCGGGTTGGCAATATTCTCTTACGGCACCAGAGGATTTTTTTCAGCTGTTTTGCAGGGAGCGGGACCGATCACAAAGGCAGCTCCTGTCTTCCGAGGGGATGCCACAGGGTCTGCCGGCAGCGCGGGGAATGGTGCGTGCGCGGCGTGGGCTGCTGCGGCCGCCACACGTGGGATCACGTCCTGCTTGACTTCCAGGGGGTGCCGAGGGAAGAGATGGGTCCTGGCCCCGAAGGGTGTTCAATAAAGTGCGGACTCACAGCATGCCGGAGCTCCAAATAAAATAAGAGCCCTGACACATCTGAAGCTAGCTGCCCAGTGAAGGATGAACTAGCAGCGTGGGCTTTTGTCTTCTGCCTCTGCAGCAGATTGCTAATGCAGCAGTGAATACAGTTCTATAGGGGCCTAGAAAGGAGCCTTCAGAAAGAGATGTGAGTGGTGATCTGCCTGGACTGGGGGGTTGCACTGCGTGCCTTCCTTAGATGGGTTTTTCCCCTCTGTTTTGACCTGACACTAAGGCTCCTGGTGTCCTGTCCTAACTCTGGTGTCCCCAGCCGAGCAGCGGATCCAGCCACTGCCCACACAGAGCAGCAGCAGCTTCCCCAGTTCAGCACCGTGCTCAGCACTTCCCCAGCTGCAGGATGTCCCACGACACACCCTCCCCACCATGTCCTGCCTGCAGGTGTGTGTGTGCACTCACACACATCAGCACACAGGACACCATTGGCACATGCCCCAGGAGCAGCCAGCAGCTGGCATGGGGTACAGCTCCAGGGAGCAAGGCTGTGAGACAGGAGCATAGAGGATCACAGCTCCTGGCTTCCCCCAGCTGATCAGATCCTCCCTGACCCAGGGGTTACACAACCTGTGGCAGATTCCCTGATGCCTCCTCCACCAACGGCTGGAAGCAAAGCCTTTGCCTTCCCACCGTGTGCCGGAGCCGGCACACTGCCATCACAGGAGGGTTGGTCTCACTGAGACCCCCGAGCCTTGGCCAGCAGCAAAGCACATGCCTCTCCTCTGATGAAGCACATTTCCCTCTCACAAACCACATCTCATTAACAGTAATTCTTTCTGAGCTGTAACTGGTATTCAAATCGAAGTAGATTATTTTCCCTTATTTATTGCCACTTTATTTGTGCTGGAGTAGCAGCTAGAGGCTCTGATTGAGACCCCCTCGTGCAAGACATAATGAAAAGATGGTCCCTGCCCCAAAGAGCTTCCGGTTTAATTACAGAATGAGCGACAACAGATGGATGCCCCATACAGACAGGGAGGAGCACAAGGTAACAGGGAGACAATTATGATTAGCTTAATAACCCACGGTCACAGTACAGCAGCTGCCTGCCATTGTCACTAATTGTCACTCCAATTGCTACGAAAGAACTCTTTCGGTTTAATCTCAAATTGTTCTCTGTCTCCCAGGGGGAGAAAACACAGATATTTTCCAACACCTTGTACCTCACCTCTCCATGAAACCATCCCACTAAGCCTGAGAATGCAGGACACATTGCCCCAGCAGTGGTGCTTTTACAGGTCCCTCCCTGCCCCTCTTTGCATCCCACATGGCCCTGAGACACGACAGCTGTTTCTGTCGCCTCCACTCCTGCCCCTGCCTGGTCTTAGCATAAAATGGATGGAGGAGCTACAAGTAACCATGCTAGCAGGAGGGCAGAGACAGAGCACCATGCACCCAGCCCACACAGCAGTGAGCTGGTCCTTTTGTGATTGAAGTAACCATCACAATTTACGTGGTATTTTATTCCCCTCCATAGCTTTCTTGACTAGATATTTTCTATGTATTTCTGTATATTTTTTAAATATGTTTCTGCATCTACTTCCTGATTTTGACTGCTTGGATTCATGTTTGAAGTATTTCCAGGAATCTGGTTTGTTCATGTCACACACAAATACACGTGCATGTATTGTAGGACTTCTCCATGCCCAGAGAGGAGAAGAAGTAGGGGGCACATCTGGCCACCTAAATTGGATTTCTGCTCTGACTGAGCCCCAGTCAAGCAGAGAGAGTCTTAGGAGACTGAGGATGCTGGTCTTAGGCCCAGGCCCCACCAGCACAGCTGCCCTGCCTCCTCCATTTCTACAGCCACTGGCTATCATCCCTTCATGTGTACAGACATGAGCCTTGCAAGGTGAGTTAGCCATGAGGTGACTTGGATCATCCCATCTCCCTTCTCCACACCTCAGACTGGAAAAAATGGCCTATAGTGCTTGCTGGGTTACACCCTGGCCCCGAATGATCTCCTCTGGAGTGGAGTTATGAGCTCATGTGACCATGCCAGCTCTCAGTAGTGTCTCCTAGGAAGGAGCAGACCTGTGAGCATTGCTCTTGCTGGCTGCAGTGGTCATAGTGTTACAGGGACCTCAACCCATGCTCTGTCCCTTCCAGGGGCTTGTTTTAAGCCTTAGTTTCCTTTGCTGCTCTCCTCAAGCTGAAGTAAGAGACACCTGTGTAGAAAGTATGCACTAGGGAGGGAGGATGCACTGGTCCACACCACAGAGGATATGGCCCCGAGCTCCCCAGGGCTCAGGGGTTTCCTGCAGCACCAAACCTGCTGCTGCAGTGTGGCAAAGTGACAGCCAGTGATGAGGAACAGAGGCTGGACTGGCATGAGAAACAGAGGCTGGGCTGGCATCTCCTGCCTGGGCTCAGAGGCTTCTCCAAAGCAGGATCATAAGGCTCCTTCAGCCAATATAGCCCATTGGGAGCCAGGAGAGGCTCTGGTGGCTGGGCCAGCGTGGGCTTGACCCGGTAAGCTGTGGACTGCAGCCCACCCCTGCATGCTGGTACAGTGTGGCAGCCACCCACACCAAAATTTCTGGCTGCCAGCACTGTGCTGTGGCATGCTGTGCCAGAGGCCTGGAGAGAAGGGCATTGCCAATTCACCAGGTATGAGGAGCATGGCCAGCTTCGAGGGAACTAAGTGGGAGCACTCTCACCAAAGCAGAGGTTAAGCTCATGAGTGCTATGGGCAGTTGCTGGGCTGGCCTGGCTGTGTCCTACCTGTAAAAGCCATTTCAGGGTACTTCATCCACTTTGTAGTCTTCAAAAAGCAAGAAATAAGTTGCTTGAGCCTTGCAACTCAGATCACTCTGCATCCTTGGATACTCAAGTCAGGTCAAGCGTGAATAAATTGTACTTGCTGCTTTCCTAGATATATTGCTTTTGTTGGAACAGCAAACTGGCAGGTTTACTATCAAGCTGAAGAAAATCTCTGGGGTTTGGTTTATATTTTTATCCTGAGCATTAATAACTAGTTATTTATTCCATTATTATTAAAAAATATATTAAAATATGCGAAGATTTTATGGCAGCTACTGCTGATTCATTGCAAAGTGGAAAAACTTCTTCAGTAGAAATTAGGCCATCACATTTGTTAGCTAGGTTATCTGGGATTGCATTTCTTTCCTTTTCCTACCTGGTAACTATTGACATGACAAGTATGAGCAAGGTACAAGATAAAGGGTAAATATAAATTTGAAATAAAGCCTTCTGTGTTGAAAGGTGGTAACTGTATTGCAGCCAATCTGCTGCTACTGTTTTCCTTCTGTTGAAGTGGATATAAGTCAGGGAAAAGGAGGATGCCACAGAATGTGGTGATGTGCTTGCTGCAGCCCAGGCTGCCGAACGAGGTATGTCGGGGCCTTAAAGACCATGAGAGTTGGAAATGATTTGCTGGCTCATATTTTGCACCGTATGTCCCAGCAGTTGAAGTACCTCCAAAGTGTGCTTAAGCAATGATATGCTGCCAGGACGAGGGCTGGTGTTCCTCTGCCTTTCAGTAACTCTACTGAGGGAAATGATTACAGAACCTGCAGAATCTGTTGGTTTTTCTTTATGTTGGGAATGTGGAGCTGGTTGAACTTGCCAGCCAGCCCAGCAAAAAAAGGTGAAAGGCATCAGAGGCAATAAAAGGCAAGTCAGTGTAGACCTGCAGAATTCAAAAATACTTGAACCACTCCTGTCAGTGAGAACAATATTCCCTAAAGAAAATGCAGTCAAATAGAGTGGGGGTGGGGGAAACCCAACATAAACATGTATTAGGAAGAAAATACTGTTATTTCTGAAGGTTGCAGTAATCTATTTCCTACAGGTCTTGGTAAATCAGTGCTTCAGTGCCTTACCTGCAATGATGAGACAGATGATGTGAAATGATAAGAAGCCTTGCATAACTAATTCACTGCAATATTTCAGAGCTGTTAGTGGGATGATAGTACGAGAAAATAGAGAAGACATTTTGTGCCAAGATTTTTAAAACCACTTCATAAAGAGAAAAGTTAAAGATTAATTGACTACTGGCTGCGGTATGATAATGCAGTAAAGCATTGAGTTAGATAGACAACTGGCTTAAAAACAGCTTGTGATGGGAGGCTAGGACGTGAGCACCAGCAAGCATTTGATTTTAAGACTTTAATTATCTGTAATGTCTTGTATTTTTAAATGACTAGGTTGGGATATTGAAATATTAGTTACCAAAATTTGCAAGTTAAGACAACAGTCGGATTTAATAAGCAGGAAGGGAGCTGGTATGTGTGCAATACAGCTCTGCTCTGAAAGGTGACTGTGAAAATTACATACTGGAATTTTTTTAACATGGGTATATTTCATGGAAAAGCAAACGCGAGTTTCATAACCACCTGCTTCGCAAACTGAACGGGAGATCCTTGAACGTCAGTGGGAATATTTGCAGAGTTGGGTGCTTCTCAAAGTGAATCAGGGCATCAGTCTCTGACCTGAAGCCAATAAAGGAGAGATGGGTTTTAAAGTTGATGACTAATGTGAAACAATAAATCAGGGAGAAGTGCCAAGCTGCAAATAGCACTGTCATGCAATACACTGCCAAGTATTTCTGAGTCCTATTCAGAAAAGTTTTGAGCTCATCAGCATTGTGTGTCACTGCAATAAAACTGGGAGAAATAATGCTGTTGCTGGGGGTTCAGAATGCAGAATCTGTGCCATATGGCCTGTGGTAGGTGCATTTTGCTGAGACCACAGCACAAAACAAATGCAGCAGTTCCACAAATGCTTGTTTAGGACTGTGTTAAATCTCATGCACTATGGTAGGTTTCTATTCTACTTTTCCATTTAAGGAATCTTTAAGACACAGTAAACATATGCTTCATATAGGGGAGGCTGCTCAGAAATTCAGCTGTTCTGGGTATCGTGGTTTTGTCTGGGTAGTGTTTGAGGCTGAGTGACAAGTGTTGGGAGACAGAGAAGGAACTCACAGGCCATCCAGAAACAGACATAAGAAGATATATTAAAAGCACAGCCTCAGCAGTCAGGGAGAGAGTACCTGCCTCATGTGTCCCTGTGTCTGCCCAGCCTGAATGCAGAGCTGCTCATTCAGATCAGGGCACTGACTGAAAGACCTTCAGGGGTGTCAGCAGCAAGACTGACTTGGACTGTCTTGAGTATATTTGGGAAAACCTGGTTAGCACCCTGGCATGAGGGGTCTGACTCTCTTGAGCATCACAGTTACATTTTACAAGCCTTAAAGAGCAGCTTCTGATGTTCCCACACTCTTGTTTTCCTCCCTTCTCCAAACTGGGTGTGCAATTCAGGTCACAGTCAACCCTTCCATTATTGTTTCAATCCCCCAAGCCAGTAAAAATAGCTCGTAAAGGCTTTCATGTTATCTCTACCACCCATTCTTTAGCAATTCTGCAGGAACACTCTGCACCCTGCTCCCTTGTTGGGCCTGAGCCATGCAAGTGTCTTTTGCATCTTTTCTTTTTATTTCTTCCTCTTTTTTTTTTTTTTTTTTTTCAAGAATCCTGCTGCAAACAGCTCTGCTGTCTGGAAAATGGCCACTTACTCTTCACCTTTGCCCACTTCTCTGTTAAGAACCTCATTAAAGTGTTCCTCTGCCTTCCTGCAGTTGAATTCTTTAGAACTAAAAGCTTCCATTTTTCTTCTTTATCGGACTCACTCCCACTTGCTATCTTCCCTTCACTGCCACTTTTGTAAAATGCTCACATGCTGTTAGGACTCCTACTCTGCCCCATCATGTCCAGAAAGCCACAAAGGAAATACCTTTTGCTTCATCCTGTCAGCTTTCTGTACCCACTCTCTGCAATATTATATGGCTCTGCAAGAGGTTGAGTTGGATTTTGAATGCAAACAATCAGACACACAGCACATTAATCCTCAGCTTCTTTTGTGTCATCCTTCCCATGTTGAGTATATCTTGTAGATACCAAGATCTTTCACAACTCTCATACAGCACTCTATCAAACCCTCAAATTCCTAGCATTTCTGTGATGTCTCTTTCTAGGTTTGGGTTTCTCAAAGCCTCTGGGTTATTTCTACTGCTGTTCTGCATCTACTTCTTCATCATGCAGGTATTTATGCTATCAGCATTCTTACAAGTCACAGTCAGAACTCTTCAGGAGCCTGGTGTTCTGGGTTTCTGATTTCCTTAGCAACTGTCTCCTGGTTATGTGTGTGGTGCTCTCCCTGCACCAGTACCTATGGAACCTGATTTCTACCAAATTTGGCAAAAGCATAGAAATAGCAAAGATGTTGTCATCCTGCAATTTCTGTGTAAAAGGGTGATTTAATAGAAGAGAGAAAGAAGCTGCACTTTTACCCTCCCAGAGAGAAAGGCAAGGCTGCCTCCAAGCCTTACCTACGGGGTCTGGCAACCAGCACAGCCAGGATCTTTGTAGCACTCCGTTGAGAGCCCACAAGAGGTAGGTAGGAAACAGAGAGGGAACTGGAAATACTGCCATTAATCAGAGGGAAATGGTAAACACTTTGGCATGCTACAAGGCTGGAGGACAGAGGCACAGGAAGCATGGGTGGGAAAGGTGGGTACGGGACCGAGTGCTGCACACAGAGCAGTTCTGGGGTGCTGCTGTGGAAATGACACAGAGAATGAGTAGAAGAATGATTGTTAGTGCGCAGGGCACAGATCCACTGCAAAAAGGTTCCTTAGTTCTGTAGCCCATGAACACTCTCCATCGTGGGTCACTACTGACATGATAAACAGTGACCTAATCTCTGGAGTTCTGCATCATATCTCTAGGTGTGGCACACTTAGCAGATCTCATTCCCTTGTAACTATTCACAGCCCAAGGACTCTTTTAACATGTGATTGGTTTCTTCCTCTATTTTAGCGCTTAGTTCTCTTGCCATTTTCTTACGACAAACTTTAAAAAACAGCATTTATCTGTACAGCTCTTCATGACCTGTTCCTGTTTTTTCATCATTCACTTCTGCAGTGACTACTGACAAAGCAGATGCCATGCTCCCTTTTTTATCCTGAAACAGCACATTTATTCACTGAGGGCTTCCAAACTGGTGACTGCTAATAACCCAGGCTCATCATAATACATGCTCACACTGCATAGCCAGTTGGCTTGCTTCTGCTACAAAACAGTGGCTTTGTGCATTTTTAAATGAGAATATTCCAGCTCTCTCAACTTTTGAATGGCTGTGATACTTCTCTGGTTGCAATGTTGTATTTTGGGGGATGGCCCAACTGCATAGGATCAAAACATTCCACATTCCAAGATCTACTTGAGCATATTGTTGTTGGGTGATTTCCCAAGGTGTATCTGAGTTTCATACAAATCAGGGCTTTTATAGGAGAAATGTTCAGCCTATGCCCAGCCTGCAGTCTAAAGAACTGGGACACTCCCACATGGTTCTCCTTCAGGCTTCTTCACCTGGACACTCTCATTCAGCATGATGAGGAAAGGGGCCTGCAAAACAAAAACTACTGAAGGATTAGCTGTGTGCCCATGGGAATATTAAAACCCTTCTGCAGGGTCATACACTACCTAGAGAGGGCCATTAAAACACCATTAGAGCTCATACTTTGTGCTGAATGAGGCCCATAGCCCTGCCTTGGGGCAGTGAAAATGAAGCAAACCTCCACTGGAGCCTCAGGAGTTATTCTCAAGGGGAAATGCAGCAGGAAGGAGGAGGTGCAGGAAGAACAGGACAAACTGTAAACTTGGAGTACATCTGGGTCTAACCTGACCTGCAGACTGGTGACTGCATGCCAACTGCATTAAAATCATAGAAGGATTTAGGCTGGAAAAGATCTTTCAGTTCATCAAGTCCACCTGTAAATTTAACACTGCCAAATCCACCACCAATGCTATGGCCTGTTCCACACAGATAGAACAGCTACTCACAGCTAGAAAGGAGATGGCCATTGTGACCAGGCTGTGTCTAACCAGACAGGCACCTTAGATACTGAGCCTGCCTACATGTTGTCAGGGACAGAATCCTGGAATAGCTGTCCACCCAGGGCTCAGCCTAGCTCAGACCTTGGGTTGCTGCACCAAATTCCTGTGTGTGTCTCCAGCCAATGCCATCCTCATGCTTTGCTAGGGGTCCAGCAGGACCTCACAACAGGAGCTGCACGTCACCTTCCTCAGTGGTGGCTGCCCGTCAAGGAGGCTTTCGCAGTAGTAACACACCAGATGGTTTTGGGGCAAGATAGATGGGTGGACAAGACTAGTGAGGACCTGAAAAGGTAAATCCGTTGGTTAGCTTAGTGCACTCTGTCATGTTCAGAGGAGAGACCCTGTCAGCCCTGCTGAGCAGTGTCTCTGCATGTTTCCTGACTGTGAGGCTTGGCTCCAGGGGTGATATCACCTCACTCCTGCCCAAAGCCCATTTGCCCCAGAAAAAATGGCAGTTACATGAATCAGCAATGCTTCCCTGTGGCATAGAAGGCCAAAGGTATCCTGGGCTGTGTTGGGAAGAATGTTGCCAGCAGGGAAAAGGAGGTGATCCACTCCTTTCAGCCCTGGTGAGGTTCATCCTGGAGCATTGTGACCATCTCTGGGCTCCTCAGTACAAAGCAGACATGGACATAGCGGAGAGAGTCCAGTGAGGGAAAACTAAGGCAATTAAGAGACTAGACCATCTCCCTTATGTGGAAAGGCTGAGAGCCTGCTCAGCCTGGAAAAAAAGAATGCTCAAGGGGATCTTACCAATGTGTAATAAAATAAGTACTTGAAGTGAGAGTGTAAAGAGAATGGAGCCAGACTGTTTTCAGCAGTGTCCAGTGACAGGACAAGAGGCAGTGAGCAGTGGGAAACCTGGGGCTTTCCATCTGAGCTTCCAGAAATACTTTTTCTCCCTGACAGTGACCAAGAACTGGCACAGGTTGCCCAGGGAGACTCAGGAGTCTCCACTCCTCGAAATATTCTCTCACCCCCATAGATACTGCCCACAGCCTTGGGCAACCAGCTCTAGGTAGCCCTGCTGGAGCAGGGGGAGTGGGACCAGATGACCTGCAGAGGTCCCGTCCAACCCCAACCACTCTGTGATTCTGCAATAGTGAAGATCATGTGTAACACCTGGACTTTTAAAAACGTGACTTCAACTTTCTACTATGACAATGAGTGATTACATTTGGAAGCTGTCCCTGAGATTCTGCTTGAGCTGAAGCCCGCTGTGAGTACTTTGCATTTACTCTTAGAAACTACACCCAGGTGGATGGTTCAGAGAACAAATGTATTTAAATTAGGCATGTGGATTTGCATCTTAATTATGTTATCATGATTAAGTAGTACTTCAGCATTGCCTGGGGCAACCATAGACTACACACCTAAACGAAACTTGAAACAGTCAAAGCCCTTCTGCTTTACATATGTCAGTGCAGATTTTCACATCTGCAGGGCAAATCATAGATTGGCAAGCAGCATTTTAATGATTGAAAGAGACAGTCTTGTTCGGGACAGGCCCCAATTAACTGCAGTAACGATGAATGCTTTGAAATAATGTATCTTGTTCCTGGACCATCACAAAATTAAATTTATGTCTTGTCCTACTCCTAACATAATCAATAACAGAACCTCAGGGTCAGATGGACATCAGTGGATTTCAATGAAGTTATGACCGATTCTATCAGCCCTGGGGATATTTAGTTATTGACAGAGTGAGTGTCTACAATTTGCTATTGACTCCAATGAAGTCATGGCAATTTACTGTAGCTGAGGGTCTACTGCCCCCCACCTCCTGCTTAATATCAAGAACAAAAGCAGTATCCATTTAGAATGAAATGGAATAGAATAGAATATTTCAGTCTATTAGGAAGGGACCTATAGTGATCACGCGGTCCAAGCCTGTTCCAGTGTTTGACCACCCTCTCAGTAAAGAAATGTGTCCAAATATCCAGTTTAAACGTCCCTGATGTAGCTTTGAACCATGTGTTACGTCACTGGATCCCAAAGAGAAGAGATCAGCATCTCCCTCTTCACTTCCCCTTCTCAGGAAGCTGTGGAAGCAATAAGATCATTCCACAGCCTCCCTTTCTGCAAACTAGACAGGTCCAAAGTTCTTAGCCACTCCTCACAGGACATTCCTTCCAGCCCTTTTATCAGCTTTGTTGCTTTCCTCTGGATGCATTCAAGGACCTCACACCCTTCTTAAATTGTGGGGACCAGAGTAGCACACAATATTCAAGAAGATCCTCTCAGAAAGAGAGATCACAACTTCATGCTCTTCTGCATTGCCCAGCCTGAGCCCTTCACCTATGGCAATGGCCACTGCAGAGTCTTCAGTTTTGTACTCAGAAAAGTCCCCATTTCCCCATCAAACTAAGACTCAGAACAAGTGATAACCAGAGCAGCTGCCTCCTCATACACCATACATCTGCTCTGATATCTCACAGTAGAGAAGCAGCTCTCAAACCTGAGGCTCCTTGGAGAATCCTTTCTTGCTGTTCCTCCCATGGTGTTTGCTGGTCAGAAGACCACCTTGAATGGGACTATGGACTCCTAGCACCATGTGGTAATCACGGCCTGATCTTTTACCTCTGAAAAGAGGGTTTTGATAAGACATATGTGATGCCATAAAATGGATTTTTGACACTGTCACACACCCTAGCAGACACAGCCTCTACCTTCACGTTAGTAGGAATTGCACCCACACCTGCAACATTGTGTTTATTCTTGTCTGGGAAGCTGAAATCCCAACTGAGGCAGCTCATCATAGATTAATTTTCAGAACTTCAGGTTGCTCTAAAATGTGTGGAACATTTCAACACAATATGGAGAAAGCTAAAAAGAGAACAAAAAAGAGCTGGGGCTGCAGATAACTTTATATTGCCAACAGTGGTTGAGGGCTGGCAATTACAGAGCTGACTGGAGACCTATGTGGAACCAGCAGTTGTCCTTTCCTTCTTCACTGAAGCTGGAGAGCAAGCCTTGTTGCTGCTCCTCCTGAAGCCAGGTGAATGCCCTACTAGGGGCATTGCCAGCCACCATACAGCCCACATCCCCAAACTAGCAGGTGCATGTCCAGCTCTTCAGGATCCTCCTTGGCTTTTTGTCTGCCCTTCTCCTTGATTCCTGCAGATGGTATGACCTCCACAGACCTCTGAGAAGTCCAGGTGTGTGCCACTGGAGAATGAGTAACTCATCATTCATCACAAAAAGATGGAGATTGACATGGGGAATGACAGAGAGCCAGCCCTCAGCAGAGAGGTGGGAAGTGGGGGGATCAAATATTTCTGGTGTGGTGGGAGCAGGGGAGTCAGGCAGGGGTAGCACTCACCCTTGCCTGCAGTGCTGTGAAGTTCAGGTTTCTTCTGAAGTGCTGTCAATGTTGTTACAAATCTTTGTAATTGCTAACGTGTGAGACGAGATGGAGGGCTTTGGCACAGCCCTGTGCTGTGGCAGGGTACATCTGCAAATCCAGACTGAGTGCCTCTGGATGTGCAATGGTGCAGTCAAGATCAGCCTGAAGCTTGGCTGAAATCTTTATTCAGAGCAAATGAATAGGAGCAAAATGTCTTTTTTGCACATTGTCAGAAAAATCACTATGTTTTTGGAAGAGGTTTTATCGAACAGAAAAGTGAGAATTATCAGGAGGAGTCTCTCAGGATATTTGATGCTGACACTGGTACAGTTATTTTTTCACTGTCCCAGGATGCTGTGAATTGAAGCCATTTTGGTCCCACCTCTGCCTTTCTGAACAGTGCTCAGAAATTTATAATAAAGAACCATCAGCTGGGAATGGCTTGCCAGGTCATCATTACTGAAGAAGTAAAAGCATTTTTCTCACAGTATCTCCTTCTGCTTTTAGGGCAGTGTACAACTGCATTTTTCCTGCATGCTGTTTATGCTCTGCCTGTATCTTAGAAAGAGATTAGAATATTTCCTGATTTCAGCTTCTCATTACCACAAAATTATTATCTATGGATTGTCCATTGTGGAGAGGGAACCAGGGAAGACAGTACAATAGAACTTGCTCTTTATTTTGATTACACATTTTCTGAAAAATCAAAGAGCACTTTGTCAGAGAAGAATGAAGTATATATTAAAGTAACATTACTTAAAATGCAAAAATATTTCATTCAAAGCAGATTAGTTCTATTCCTTTTAGAGAGACTTAGTAGTGCTTATCTCCATGGGAACACTACTATTAAAGTCAGTGACAGATTTTTTAAGGTTCAAGAGAGAAGACTGAAGAAGTTTTATTTTTCATCTCCTGTCATTCCTCTCAAGACATAAAAAAAATTAATAAAATGCAGTATTAATTTAAAATGCAGTATGAATAACACTGCTACTCTCAGCAACCCAGGAGAACTAATCCTACAGATTAGCTAAGAAAAAGGAACACATTTCCTATCTATTTATTGCACATATCACCTGAAACTCCTCTTATTCTCTGCAACGAATAGTACGACTGTCAGCTTGGCTGAACCACAGTGCCAGAGTATCTAGCAAAAAATAAAAAAGCCCAACAAAAAAATCAGATAGTCTAGTGTCAACCCAGGCGCAGAAAATCCCCTCCAGCAACACGATGCTTTTCACACTTTGTACAAAGATTGATCTGACCGAGTCTGGCAGATGTGAAGTTGCAGTAACACAACACTATTAAATGACAAAATGGCAGCTGTACAGAGAGCAAGACATGGTGCTGTGACTTGCAAGACATCATAATTGTTGACAAGTATTTGGGGGTTTTAACATTATCTCTGTACCACTGCTTCCAACTTCTTGGAAGATCCATGAAGAAGTAGGAGCCTAAGGAGGGTTTTATGTTTTGTTTTATAACTCTTTCAACACTGCCATGTGCCTAAGTAGATTGGATCATTGAGCCAATGTTTTCCTTAGGATACTGTGGACTTGAAATCAGAATTGAAATAAAAATGAGCTGCTGTCTTGCCTAAATGTGGTGATGACATTCTGTTCCAGATGTACACGACAATGACCTCAACTAAACCCCTAGTTCCCTACACTTCAGTCTTTTTCAAATACTGAGGAAAAACAAACAAACAAACAAGAAACCAGAAAAAACCTAAGAATGAGTGATCTCATAATAATTTTGATGAAAGCAGCTGCCCACTTCAGTTAATGCTGCACTCAAAGCATGAATGGAATGGGAAGCCTTTTAATTTGATGGGATCCATTTCAGGCTCCTCATATTAAACTGCCTGTAATCAGGAAACATATAGATCAATAAGACCGATGACTTCCTGAAACAGCAGCAGGGAGGCAAGATCCCTTCTTTCAGGTGAATTTAGATGGGCATAAATTATTCAGTAAGACAACTATATGAGCATGAAAACATACTGAGGGATAAAATGATGTGTTTGGGAACCTGCTGCAGCCAGACTGGAAGAAGTGAAGGATTAGCATGGTTCCTTTGCTTATTAAGGCACTCTGCTCCCTAAATCCTGCAAAGCAAGCCAGTCAGAAGTGACAGTATCCCTAAAAGTCTCTTCTAATACACCTAATAAAATTTTGCTTCTTTATTTTTTGTTCTCTTTAAGAAAGCATGCAGCGAGTACAAAATTCTTTCATATCCTAGTTTGCTTCACCTTCAGTTCAAAATATTGGGTTATACCACCACTAAAATCTAGATGCTTACAGGAGCAAAACAGAAGCACTGCCAAGAAATGCACCAAATGGCAGAACACACTTAACAGAAGGTAACCTGCCAAACTATTTCGTTGCTGTCCTTTTTTCTTAATTATTGTTATGGGAAAGCATTTTAGTGAAAATTGGAAATGACCAGACTCTCAGCCTTTCCCAGCACTTTCCTGTGAACAACTGCCTGTTCTTTTCTCCCACTTCACTCATCATCATGTGCAAAGGCAAGAGCATTAGCGAAACTCCCTTGCTCAGACAGTGCATTACCAGAGAGTTGAAGCAGACAGAGGTCCCTGGAAGCTGCAACACAGTTCTAGCACTCGCCAACAAAAGAGCAAAGACTTTGTCTTCTTTGAGAAATTTCCTATGTGCTTCCCACCATGGCTAACAAACCAGTGGTGACTTCGCTGCTGTTGTTTTTAATACTGACTGCATTAGCTCAATGCTCAGGCTTACAGGGTGCAATGTCATCAAAGACAGCCCCCACTGACAGATTATTTGTGGCTCCCAGTGTAGATGACAGCTGTATATTTACACTGTGTTTGGCAAGAAGAGATTTTTTAGAATATTGCAAAATACAAACAGAGCTGGAAGGGTGACAGTTCTCTAAAAAATAATTCCAGGAAGGAAAGTCCATGATAACAAGATACAAAGCAGTCGTATGACTTTTAGGCATGTTTAACTCTTTTTTTATAGTCTACCTTTGGAACTCATTACTATGAGCTTTCTCTGATTTCAATTTAATTATATTTTGCATTCTGGATCCTTAGAAAACTCTTCCCTTGCTGCACATTAGTCATCTTCTCTCTCTAAAAATTTATCATCTAAATCATCTAAAAATTTAATCTAATTTCCTTAGTGAATAGAATATATTTAGGTCTTCTAGCTAGGTTTTCTAGCTCTTTGGATTCTCCTCTTATTACTTCTTAAATAATTTAAGCAAAAAGCAAATAACATATTGCAACTTGATGCTTTTTTCTTTTTCTTGAATTATCTGCCTGAATGTATCAAAGGAGATATTAGTGACTTCTTCACTTTTTATTTTTAGCATGGTGTTTTCCTTGTTAATGAGCTATGCTTGCAATTTCTGTCCATACTCTTTCTATTTCTCCATTTTCCTCAATTCCAAAATGATCTGTGGGTGGATTTTCCTGAAGTCATAAAGCAATGACACAGCTATTTCCTGTTGCCATCAAAATTCTGTAACAGAATTTCTCCCTCTACAAGTTACCAAGCTACTTGGAGTACAGCCAAAAAAAGAGAAAAAGGAAAGGGAAAAGGAAAAGAAAGAAAAAGAAAAAGAAAAAGAAAAAGAAAAAGAAAAAGAAAAAGAAAAAGAAAAAGAAAAAGAAAAAGAAAAACCTAAGCTGATTGAGTTGATTGGATCCATAAAAACTTTTCAGTAGCCACATGGACTTTGCACCTTCAGTTCTGCCGATCTATAATGATTCCAGATAAGTGAGATAACTGAGAACCTGCTTACTTGCCAAAAAAAGAGGAAACCGTAGTAAATATAAAATCAGATCCATTCTAGAAAAGGGGCTGTATTTTTCCACTTAAATATGCAATAGGAAAAATGAACTGGTAAGATGGATCATTTAATTCATTTTAGCCAGATCACATTTATTTTTAGCCTATGGAATTGGCACGGATGAGTAACAGAAGCAGAAAACCTTCAGCTACATTTCCAAGCTTACATACAATTCCTAGTAGGAATACCAAATGTCACCTTTTAGCTCAGTAGGATTTTTTGTAGCTGAAACTCTTGCTGTGAAAACCCAGAATTATTTACAATGCACAAAGCTTTTAACTCTTTGCAAGGGTTTTTTTTTTTGAATAAAATTTCAACTAATTCTGGAATACCTACAGTATCGCTCACAAATAATCCTGCACGTGCTGGTCTGATGTACTAAACCTTCCATAGCTGTTAAAGCCGGATTCAATATCATCTGTCACCCATCTGTCGTTTTCCCAGCACTGGACCCGGTTTTCCCTACTACTGGCGTAAGTCAGGAATAGCTCCTGAAACCCCTGAATTCTGCTAACGCAAAATAGACTGAGGAGACTGGAAATAACAGAGCGACTGGTAGGCAGAGATGGCGGTTTCTTCACCGAGCTGCAGTCTCCTTTATCTCTTCCTTGGTGAAGGAGGTGATGATAATCACCACCTGCAGGAACAGATAAGAAGGGCAAAGACAGATACTGTAACAGGATCTTTAAAACTCTGTTCTCCCCGGCCATTACTCTGCTCAACTGCCTGAAAATGACTCTCCAAAGTGGTAATAAGCGGAAAATGTTAGGGTCTCCTTTTAAATAAAGCAACAGCACCAGAAGAACAATGGTGATTGTTAAAATACCAAGGATCCTCTAAATGAATGTATCTGTGAAATGACACAGTATGAGGTCAGATGAAACAACTGTAACCAAGGAGGAACACTGCGAGAGAACGAGGAAAACTTCGACATGTGCTGTGAAATATATTTTTTTTCAAGTGGATGTTTACAGAAGGAAGTACAAAGAGATAGAAGTTATTTAGGAAAAACAAAACTATTTTAGTATACTGTGGGTTTGCTTTGTTTTAAAATTATAGGTTCTCTGTATGATTCACAGGATCTTCTATCGACTTGCATTTTTTAGAATTAACAGGTCCCAACAAGCTTGTATCTTCTTGTTCTGGGTACTAGGTCCAAATGCACAGGACGGTATTATTGTAAACTGAATAGCTCTCAAATGTAACAGATATCTGGTGTCAAAGAGATATCCAACATGCCTGAGGGCCAAGGGCTCCTAGAAACAAGTATTTCTGTAATCGGCTGCTGGTCCTCTGTGTCACATGGGAAGCAATACTTTCTGCTCCACAAGACCCCATCATCGCTCTGCCTATATGCTCCCGACTCTCGGGAAAGGGCAGCTCCCTGGGTGCAGCACTGGTTGGGTCTGGCCTTGCCATTGGCCCTGGAGGTGACAGATGGGAATGTTCAGGTCTTTCAGCAGTGACTGACATGTCACGTCTGACCATGAACAAACTCCAGTCTAGCTCCTGCTGCCAGAGGCAGGGTGTTCCCAGCCCAGACAGAACCAGCACTCGGCTGCCTCTTTTCTGGTGTGATGGTTTTGAACACACAGCACTCCAACTACCTGCCGGGGGAGACAAGCAAGGAAACAGCATCCTTGCCAGTTCAGCTTTGCATCAGGACCTGACCGGCTGCATTCCTACAGAAGTAAACTCCCATCCCAAGCTACTCAGCATCTTGCCTTGAGGTGCTGCAGCCTCCAGAGAGAACAGTTCTCAGAATAAGTTGTGATGGGAAAAAAAGCAGTGCTGCAGAAAGTTTTGAGTGCCTTATACCCAGCTCCCTTCTCCTTCAAGGGATCAAGGAGAGCAGCTGTGAACACACAGGGTTCTCTTTGCCTGGGCTAGCTGCTTCTGCTGCTGGAAAATAAAGTCCTGTCACCAGGGAGGTTCTGAAAGGCATAAAAAGCCACGGCTTCCAGACACCACATCCTGCTGCAAAGCCATGCCTACACTGCCAGCCCCATGCCTGGTGCCATGAGGTAAGTCAAAAGAGCAGGGAATCATGACCAAGGCTGGGAAAGAGAAGGCCCCACTCCAGGTGTGGTCAAAGAAGTCTCCCACTGGTCACAGTGTCCAGTGAAGATCTGTGGGGATGGTGGCCCTGGGGTCACCTCATCCTTCATGGGAAGCCATGGCCTGGCATGGCCAGCTGTGGGACTAGGTGGCTCAGGCAGGAGCTGGGTGGCTTGGGCAGGCTGCCTGGTCCCCAGCACATCTGCCTGACCAGTGGGGAGGGGACTTTGCCCTGGAGCCCTGTCGGAGTGGCACAGGCCAGTGCACACACACACAATGGATACACATGTTGTCCACAAAATGGGATTCATTACCTGGTGTGCAACAAGCCACAAATTGCACACTCGAGAGAGACATTGATTATTTATTTCAGAGTTGTGCAAGCCTGGGTGCTCAGTGGTATTCCACAAATCAAGCACAAGCCACCAGAGTTTCTGTGCCAGTATTTATAAACAGAAATTCAGAGTTAACAACTTCCCAAGCTCATCCCCTCTATTAGGATTGGTCAATAATTCCTGTACAAGTTACATAACCCCAGCTAACTTCTACATGTGCTAAGAGAAAGGGTCTTCATCTAGGCAGAGGTCTTTTTGACCTGTAGGTGTGATCTTTAGTATTATACTTAAGACAGTTTGGAAGTAGAATACATGAACCTTGAGTATTTTGCCCAAGTTAGCAATGTATAGAGAGACATGGACCTCCTGGAGCAGGTCCAGTGGAGGACAGCAAGGATGATTGGGGAACTGGAGCATCTCTTACGAGGAAAGGCCAAGGGCTGCTCAGCCTCGAGAAGAGATGAATGAGAGGGGACCCCATCAGTGTCTACAAGTATCTGAAAGCAGGGTGGCAAGAGGATGGAGCCAGGCTCTCCTCAGTGGTGCTGAGCAGTAGGATAAGAGACAAAGGGCAGAAACTGATGCCCAGCAAGTTCCACTCGCACATGAGGAAGAACTTCTTTATTGTGCGGTGACCACACACTTGGAAGAGGTTGCCTGGAAAGCATGTGGAGTCACCCTCACTGGAGCCATCCAAGAGCCATGTGGATGCAATCCTGTGCCATGTGCTCCGGGATGACCCCGCTCCAGCAGGAAGGTTGGACAAGATGCCCCGTTGTGGTCCCTGACCCGTTCTGTGAGCCTGTGTTTCTGTGCACGTAGACAGACACCAGCATCGCGATGTACTGCATGCTTAAAGCTGGTTAGCGCCAGCGTGTCCTTGAGTGAGGGATGCTGGCTGCTGCCTGCTCCACTGACGAGGCCTCCTTTGTCACGCTTGAAAGCACACACAGATCCTGCACCAAAGGACCTTCTGACTGAGGATAGCACACACCCACACACAGACACAGACACACAGACACAGACACACACACGCATACATACGCACACGCACACGCACACGCACACACGAAAGTGCGGACGCGGACGCACAGCCCCCGCCGCCCCTCGCCCCCTCTGCGGTGAATCTGCCGCTACGGGGCGCCGCCCGGCCCAAGCTTCCTGCACGGCTTCGCGCGGCCCTGCCCACGTCGGAGCGCGCGGGCGCCTCGCGGTGGGCGTGGCCGGAGCCGCTCCGAGGGACGCGCCGGGCCCGGGGAGGAGGAGCGGGAGCGGGATCGGGATCGGCCCTTCCCCGCCGCCGGGGCGAGGCCGGAGCGGAGCGGGGCG
>VYZT01007662.1:0-28825 GCA_013400735.1 Pomatostomus ruficeps | reverse complement strand
CCGGCCCCGCAGTGCGCTCCCACCGCGGCTCCCGGCAGCGGCCGGAGACGCCGCCCCTGGATGCGGCGCCTCCCTGGGGAACACCCCCGCCGCCAGCCGGGCCTTGACCCTCCAGGTCTCCTCCCTCGGTCCCAGGCGAACCGCTTGGCAGCCGGCAGCAGGAATAGCATCGGAGTGTCCTTGGCCTGAAACCCTGCTCGGCTTAGCCCGAAATGTCAGGCTAATCCAGCGCTCCTCGGAGGGTTTCCTACCTGGGGGAGGGGAGGAGGGGGGAGCACTAGGCTCAGGCTTTGAAATGTTGCTCTTGTGCCGGCTCGTTGCTTTAGAGAGGGCGCGTGTGTGTGTGTTTGTGTGTGTGTGTGGCACGAAGAAACAACAGTTCTCGTTCATCATGCAGTCTCTTTTTTAATTTGGGCATGCCCCCCAAGGATAGAGTATTTCTAGGCAGCCTTTCTAAGAGCTTTGTTTAATGGTTCCCTACTGTTAAGCAGCCTGATAACGAGAGACCTCCAATAGTCCGGGGCGTGCTGACAAAAGAAAATGTGGATACTTTTGATAGCACTTAGGATAAAAGTTTTCTATCCAATGTTGTTTTGTTAAGGCTATTAACTAGAGGTATTTGGAGAGCAGAGATCCTTCCCTGCTGCATGTCTAAATGAATTTATGTTAAAACGGCCATGGTGGCTGACTGGTTTATTCAGCTGAGTAAGTTATGAATAATAATGTATGACGAAGGTGACTTAACTTCTCCATGGAATAAGAATTGGAGGGGAGGGAGGCAAGATCATTGCTCATGAGTATATTGTCCCGTTTATCAGCTGTTCCCTGCATGTACAGTTAATTAGGCTTTAAGAGAGCAGTCTTTAAAAAGTAAAAAATAATAATAAAAAAAGAACAACAAAACAAAAAGCCCCCAACCAACAAAACAAAGGATTTCCTAAGGGAGAGGGAGGGGCAGATTTACTTCAGTAAATGCAAATGTGTGTCTTTAGCACTAGAGACCAGAGCACTAACATGAAGGGACAGCTGGTTCTCCTTAATTTCTGTGGGGACCACCACTCTTTGTCATACACTAACAAACTAAGAGGATTCACTTCCTGGACTCTTCTATTGACGTCAGTAATGCGATTGCCAACTGAATAATTAACCACTTTATCACATCTGCCCCGCAAGGCTGCAGCCTGGGGAACATTGATTATTTGTTTTGTCATGGGAGCTTTGTATGTCTTCTGCAAAGAGCATTCAGGGGTTTTTGTTTTCAAGCTGATGGCTTGAAGGAGTGAGCACCAGCAAACTGTTAAGTGTGATAGATCAGACTGCAACATACTTTGAAAACTCAAGTTGGAAGGATTTGGGACAGGCCAGAGAATGATATGCTTTTTCTATAGCGCTGCTGGTGGCTGTGTCTTACCAATTGATCCCTGCGTTGTCATTTTCTGTGTGATGGAGAGGCCGATTATCCAATTGTTTATAAAATCGCTTCTTTTAATTCTATTTATTGTGTTCACTGAATGTGAAAAGGTTACTGACTTGATGAAAAGTATAGCTCGCAATAAAAACAGTGTGTAGTTTTTACTGCAGTGTGGGATTACCCTGGTGTAACAAAGTGCCTATTCAATAAATAATTGAAATGTATGTGAGCTACCATCTGGTGCTGCAGAGTAGGGATAAAAGTTTGTAATCCAGGCTCTTGATGGTAAGGGGGTGGGCCTAAATCTGGACTGCTGTATATTTGTGTTCCATCAACAAGGGATACCCTTAAAACCAGTTACAGTTGATACTGTGTGTTCCTTCCTTTCCTTCCAGCTGTTAAAAACAAATAAGCGCCAGCAACAAGACACCTTTTATCTGTATTCTGTGTCCTAATGCCCTCACAGTGTGTTTCCACTGACGAGGAACTTGTTTCTGCCTCCAGCTAATAAGGAGAGTATCATGCCAAACATGCTAATCTTCCTTATGTCATGATGTGTCTTAATTACAGCCTGATTTGCTGTTAGAAGGTATTTTGGATTAATGTGCATAAGTTTTCTGTGCTGTTATGTGTCTGTAGAAGCATCAGAGTGTAGTTAAATATTTGGGATGTACTTTGAAGATCAGTGTTTCTTTATCAGCTGGAGACAGAAGGAATTTCCTTTTGACAAAATGGAGACTTATCACTGACAATGGAAATAAGATGCATAGGTATTAAGTTTGAATTAAGCTGAGCTATATAACAAGCATTTTTTTCCAATTTTGATTTTAAAACTGGGTGTGAGGTATCACACATGTAAAATTCCCTTGAAATGATTCAGCATGGCTAATGGACTTGCTTGCCTTCTTAATTGCCAAGAGAAAATAGTGTTCAGGCGTGGTAGTTGAGGCAGGGTTTTTTTCTGGCTGTGGGGTGCAGAGGAGATTCTGAGTTGTGTGGAGTAGTTGCTGGATATGGATATCTCTGCTTTCTGACAGAGCATGGTGCTGCTCATGTTCTGTAGCTGATGGATGCTGGAGAAATGAGGAGTCCAGAAAATTAAGTTCCAGGTTTGTATTGTGAGACTTAGGCCATCTTCTCTCTACTCAACATCTGCAAAAGCCTTGCACCTTACCTGTGGAGGCTGATAAACTCCAAATGGTGGATCCCATTGCTTCTGTCCTATTAGTTCCTCTGCTGCTTCCTGGCAGTCCTGCCACATGCTTATTTCTTCAAAATCTTCTTCCTATTTGCTAACCATAGAAGAGTGCAGGGTGTGGTGCTTTGCCTTCAGGCAGCTTGTGGCTTCCATTGCTTTACAAATCTTGTAAGAATCTGCCATTTTAACCTTGGCAATTATAGCTTTCCCATGGTGAATTGAGCTTTCAAACAGACTGTTTTCCCCCTATACTGGATGTATAATACACATATTTTTATCACTGGTGTCTTTGGAGAAGAGCTAGCTGAACTGCAAGTGAGTAGTCCGAAGTCCTTTTCTTCTAGTTATTTTTATTTACAACTTCTGTTGAATAAGCTCTCACCCAGTTGATTATCACTGTTATATTGTTTATATAATAGATACTGAATTAATAGTCAGTATTCTTAGTGGGAATTGAATCAAAGTCTGTTAGATAACAGACCCATGTCTGCCTGTTCAGAAAGAACTTCCTAAATCTGTGCTTAGTGTCTTTTAAATGGTTGGTGCATCTGCTGCTCCTGGAGTGAGAAATAGTGAGGAATCATGTTTATTCTAGTTGGCTTTGCTCATTCCTCTGTGAAAGTGAGACTACCTAAAGCTATCAGCAGGCACAGAGGAGACTGCATGGCCTTTGGTCTTACCTGATGGACTGTGGGTGCTGCAGTGTGGTATTGTTCATGCACTGCAGAGGGACCTCCCAAGAGACTCTTTCTGCAGAAAATGTGTACTGTTCCTTGTTTAACCTGACAAGGAGAGAAGTACAGAAGTGCTGGAGCAGCACAGTCACAACTCAGGTGTCTGTGCATCACCTGTCCTTTAGCTTTCAGGTAGAGCGTGTTCCTCCCTATGGAGCCTCCTGTTCTGTCATACTGAGGCATCTGAGTCTTGCATAATCCTGTGCTAGAGTGGCTGCTCGCAGGGCACCTTGCTGGCTGGCACCGTTTCTGTGCTGGTTTGACATCACCTTGTTTTTTAGGAGTTACCTTAGTTGGCTGTGGCTGGTGCTCACTGCCCCTTCCTTCCAGTCAGCAGGGACTGGCGCAACCAGCTGCTCTGTTTTTGGACAGCTACTTGTCACAGTTTGCAGCCAGCAGTCAAACATGTTCAGAGGAGAGTCTCACAAGAGTGGGCCTTACTTGTATCCAAAATTATCTTGATGCTGCACAGTCTCTCTTGCTCCAGCCTTTGTTTCCTCTGACCCTGTTTCGTACTGCTGGCCAGCTGTAAGGGCAAGGTGGCACATGTCCTCATACACTTCATTCAGCGTTGTCTCACTCCCAGACTATGTACTGGCTGGTTCTCTGTGTGAGAACACCCAAAACCCATGTCAGAGTAATTTAGACTGATCTGCTTTTTTTTGTTTGTTTGAGGCAGGTGCAAAAGATAATTCTGTGGGCTGTTTCTCCTCATTTGTTATGAGCTGACTGTTTGAACGCTGACTTACCTTCTGTGTTCTCAGTTTGTGCAGGGTCTGCTACCCAGCTAGAGTGGTGTTCTGCTTTTGGATGGTGGTGGTGGGTTTTTTTGTCTTTGTGTTTGTTTTTCTTTTTTTCTTAGAGGAACTTTAAGGGTGCTGAAGCTGTGGGGAAGAGGAAGAAGATGCAGATGATTAGCACAAGTAGGCCAGCTTGGCACCTGCTGCTGAGCTCTTGAAGATAGTGTGGCATAATAGACAGTGGATGCTGTTGTAGTAACATCAATATATTCCCAGTCTGGACTAGAGGAGAGGAAAATGTACACACAGAGTGCCTAGCCCTGAACTGCCACTTTTGGGTATATATTTATTACACTTGAGTCTGAACCATAGATGGAAAAAGTCATGCGCAGAACATTCACCAGGAAGGGCTGCTGTGCTGGTGCACTGATTCACAACTTTAGGTTACTGTTGGGACTGGTGCTTCAAGTTTGGATCTTGCTGTTTGGAGGGGCTCTGTGAGCTTTTCAAGTTGATTCCCAAACCTACTCTTTCCTCCTTCCAGTTCTGCTTAAAGAGGCACCTTAACCTTTCAAATAAAAAAATACCTACTTAGGGAAGGGAGAACCTTGCAGGGTGGCCTTTCTTTCAGAACTGTTTAGAGCCTGTTCTCTCAGCCTGAGAGCAGTTGTGTTCAGAAGTGTACATGTGAGCCTGAGAAAGGGTCTTTTCAGCTTGCATTAGAGCATCTTCCAAACCAGCTGCAGGGTAGACTTAGTCCTTTGCCACAGGTAGTGCTGTACTAGAAAAAGTACTAGGTAAGGGCAGGAGCACAATGTGTGGCGAGTGTACTGCTGGTGTAGGAGGCAGAAATTATCCTTAAGTATTTTTGAGATGACCTCAGAGTTGATGGACTTCTGGATTACTTATGAGGATCTGTTGGTCTTTTGGGGTTACACCAGGAAAAAACTGTCACTTGATAACACATCATATCTCTTGACTTGAGGGCTTACATTCCTCTCTTCCTTCCCTCTGGCACTCCTCCCCCTTCCCCTGCTTGCAGAAATACAGATGAAAAGCCAGGAAGGGACCTCAGGCTCTGCCAGCTCATGTAATGTCCTTCTCTGTGTGCAGGCAGGAGCTGTGCAGTGAATGATAAGCCTGTTGGGCATGTGTGTGAAGTGACTGGCTGGATAATGAAGACAGCTGATCAACAAGAAAACTATATTTCAGATTTTGGCTACGTCATCCTCTATCCACCAAAGCCTGTTATGATCCCTTAAGCTAGAGCTAGTGGCAGGAGGGTGTGGACTGAGGGCCCACTGTGACAGGGTGCAGCTACAGGTGCCTTGCAGATGTTCTGGAAAGGTGAGTGGTGGTGGTGACCATGGGGGTTTTTTTGTGCAGTGTGGATGCAGCTAGAAGTCTTTCCTGCTCCTGAAGGCTTTCCTGTGGTCAGAGATGGGGCACTATAGCTTGGTTCACCTTCAGTAACAAGGTCTTTGATGGTCATCTAGCAGAACAGCGTGACCATGGCTGATGAATTCCCATTTCCTGCATTCTCTACTTTGGTTAAACTGGTTTTGTTCTTTTCAAAAATGTATGTTAGGCTTAATTAATATTGAAGTAGCCCAAACGGCCATGTTAGCTTTGACAGCATTGTAGTCTGGGCTAGTGACATGAGGGCGTGTGGTTTTCCCTGCTACTGCATGATGATGGAGTCTTTACAGGACATCTGTTTTAATCTGTTATTTTTAGAGTCAGGCAGTATCTTTTAATGACTTTGTCTATATAACGTCATGCTGTGAAGCATTGGCACTGAACGCTGCAGTCATGTTTTAGTAGTGGCAAAGTAACGTGGTCTGGAGGATGAGGCTCATTGGCATGTGCTTTTAAGGTGACAGATGTCCTGCGTGAAGATTGTCTTTTGTCCCATAGAAGGAAGTCGGTATCGCTTTTCTCCTGTGGATGAAGGTACTAATAAATAGCACCGGTCTTTAGTTAGGGTTTGAGGAATTATGTGGTATATTAAAGGCTGTGATCTATATTTTGCATTTCAATGTTGTTTATCTATGAAGACTCAGAAGGGGGTAAATAAGTCACTGGTAAGTTTATCTTCAAAAAGGAAAATATGTGTGCAGCTAGTAGTTTCTCACTGATGGTACATGATAAGGTGTAGAATGCAGAAGTAAGATTTCATAACCATCCATAAAATCTAACTTTTTTCTGTCTTGTTTCACTTGCAAATCTAAATTATTTTCATATTAATTTTCCACAGATAATATTAAGATATAATATTTTGCAAAAAAAATTACTTAATTTACATCCTTAAAACTTCCATGGCAGAGTTATGCATTATTAGTGGAAATGGCTTGAAAGTCAGTTTAGTCAACAGATCCAGTACAATGAATTTTTTTATCAAGTTAAGTTGAACTAACCTATTTTTGCAAACAATTAACCCGTGGGAGTGAGTCAGTTTCTTCCACGCCTGCTAGAACAAATGATTTTAACTGTGTGAATCAGAACTGAAAAGACTTGTTTCATTAGCTTTTTTTAGCAAGTTACTTCTACTTTATGGTTGTATATTTTAGGTTTTAGGAATGTTGATATGTAGTTGAGATTAGTTGGGAATGTTAACCTACAGATTCTTTAAATTTATAAAAATTATATTTTATCCCTTGCAGTTAATTTGAGGCAATTCATGCAAGCTGGTTTAAGATGGGTATTACAAAAAGGAAGAATTACAATATTTAACAACTGCAAATTTATCTGAGCCATTAACAGAATCTAGTGCCTAGGATTATGAAAAATTTTAGGGGTTCATCTTTTTCATCAGCGAAGTCCGAAAAGATTAATAGAATGATGAACCACAAGCAAACTGTTTAGAAAAATAGAAGGGACTTGTTAAAGCATTTTACTGTGTTTTTGCATTTGATAATACTTTAAATAGAGTTGACATTTGTTTCCTAAGTCTTTCATAAGGTACGCTTGAGAGTTTCAATGTATTCTTGCTGTTGCCTATCATGCTCGCTATTACATCCCACTGAAGTGTTAGGGGGCTTTGCTTTTTTTGGCTTTTTTGACTATTTTTTTTTTTTTTTAAGGAAAGAGATTTAATTTTAAAAATTCTCCAGGTCTGAGAATTTTATGTACATTTGCTCTGTGGTTCAGTGTGATCTGTCCATTTTTTAGCTGTCTCCTAACACTAAAAGCTTCCAGCCTATTTTTCTCATCAGCATATGCAGATTGCCAGAATGCAGGCTTTCATTTATAAAGATCTTGTTCACTATAATGAATGTAGCTTTCTTCAGTAGGAAACTACATGCTGTTTTCTTAAGCCCTGATTTCGCATAGACCTCAGTAATCATGTCTGTAGATATACTTAGAGTGCATTCAGATTAAGTGTGTGCATCCATCATTTCCAGCTGAGGCCTTAGGCATCCTGAAGTGCCTGAGTTCTTAATTTCTATCATTCATGTCATCAGGGTCTTAACACTGAAACGTGTTATTACTTAACCATGGCCTAAAGCTTCAAATGTGATTAGTACTTCTGGATGCCCAACCTGAGACCTCTGTAAAGGAGTCTGAGCTTTAGAAAATGGTGGGCATATCTTTACCAAGTATTAAATCATTGAAAATGTGTGGAATTTATTAATCACATGTGATTAGCAAAGTCTGAGATATAGTCCTTAATTTGCTTAAGTGCAGCGCCATTGAGGGGTGAATATGTATAGCTGTCTTTCCCCAAAAGGCCAAGAAAAGATCAGAAGCAGCACCAATTTCAAATACATCCCAAATTCTTTTCATAATTTATAATTGTTCTCCAACATAAAAATAAACATGGGTAATTGCTTTGTGAAGTCCTGCTTGGAATGTGTTTATGCCAGTTTAGTGAGATGTGCATGCTCAGGGTTTTGGAAAAGTTAATACAAAATTCTGTCCGAACTTCTAATTCAGCTGAAACCTGAGTTATGTTGTTCTAATTGTCATCAAAAGATTTGGTGAAAGATGAAGTAACAAGTAAGATGACATCTGTAGGTATATGGCAGTCAGTCTTAAAGGAGTGGTGCAGCTATTCTAGCAATATTGTACTTTTATTTGGGACTGTGTAGTTCGTGGGATGCAGATTCATTCTTTTTACAGGACGTGTAACTTTACCCAAAGCATAGCAACCACTGTAGAAGTATGGGGGGTTGTATAATGATTTCCTTGCCAGTAATGATCCCTTAGCCTGACAACTACACTGCCTTCCCTGGGTAGATGATATCTCCCTCCTCGTCTGAGGAAGGACAAGGTTTCTAGTAAATGCATGGTGATACTTATGGGACATCTGAAATATTTTTGCCACTCTTGAGAAACTCCTCTGTTCCTGGTTCCCCCCACTGCTTCTTACAGAGATTTCACATGTACCTTGGGGATGGATGGGAATTGTCTCCATTGCCTTGCACACCTTTGGATTTCTACTGTTGTTACAACATGGCTTCTGTGATCTTCATTTTGCACATCCTTCCTCAGAAGTTGGCTTCTTCATGGAGCTTTTCTATGTGCTGCCAGCCTTATTGCTGCCCATGTGACTTGGATTATCAATACGGAAAGCTGGAGTGTTCAGAGTACCTTTTATTTTACTGTAATTAAGGCAGAGTAGAAACAGCAGGAGGGTGACTTCAGGCATGAAGATCCTATTATATAATTTTGAAATATGTTCCCAAAGGTTTGCTTTCTAAGATGCATGTTTAGTCTTTAGATTTAGCTCTTTTTCTGATCGGATTAGTTAGGTTGTCATGTGGTGTTGTTCCCTCCACCCCTGTTTCAGTGTATCATGGCTACGTGGCTGTGGTCTATCTCTTATTAGCCCTGAGAGATGGACACCCAGAGTGCAAGCTCTGCAGGCTTTGTTCTCCAGGCTTCTGGCCATTCTGAACTCTGGATCCAAAGGGGAATTAGCAAATTTTTCCTATAGTTAGGTGTTTTTCCTATATTTAGGTGTACTTGAGTAAGAAGTTCGTATTTGAAATTTTTAAATTAAGGATTTAGGTTTCTATGTCTAGTCTGTGATTGCTTGCGTTATGTTAGCATGAAATGGAAATGTAATATCTGACCACATTTTCTTTCTTTTTAGTTTGTAGGCTCTTTAAGCCAAGGAGGGAATCTCGCTGTGTTTTCCCTATCAGTGGTTCCTTTTAGGGTGGCATTGTTGCCCTGGAATGCTCTCAAGTTACACACCTTAAAGGAAATGACATTTTTGTGATTCAGAACCATGGGACTTCCTCCAGGAGGCTGTGAGAAGAAAAGTTTTACATGTACAAGAGGTCCTTGTGGAGTAACTGGTAGTTAGGAACTGGTGGATGTTGGATTGTAAGTGCAGAGTGAAGGCTGGAGTCTGTGGTATTTAATATTTCTGTCTTTAATGGGTAATAGGTATTTTTCCTAAACTCACACTTCATCTGTCAGAGCAGACATTCTGGAAGTTGGAGGTTAGCTGTGTCACAGGGAAGAAGCACAAACATTTTCCTTCCAGACCAACCTTAACTAGTTGTAGTAAAACGCCTTAGGTGGCATATCACTGCATAGAGGAGTTAAGTTTGACTGCGTTAACGTACTCTCTTATGTAATTGAAGATTTCCATTACTGGTTAGTTCCACCTTTGGTTTCCTGAACAGTTGATATTTAAGTTGGGAAAAATGTCAGTATACACAGAGCTGTTTTTAAACTGTGGTTCTTCTGGCCTGGTACTCCAGATAACATGGGACAACATAGTGTGGGGGTGCCTAAGTGGAGGCTGTATCAGGCCCACAGACTGTCTTTATCTTACCCCTGGAAGTATTTACTGGTTATTAAGGCAACTGAACTCTGGTTATCAGTCTGTGCTTGTGATTGTGGGCCAGCAGGATTTACTGGATTGGATGTAGTGCTGTACCAATAGGGCTCTCTGGTGGAGAGGCTTGACCCTGGCAGGCGTGACCCAGTCAGGTTTACATCCATGGCTAGAAATAATCAATCCTTGCATGCTGAAGTTAACTCTGATGGGAATTGTAAAGATAAAAGACCTGACATTTTGGTAAGGAGGAAAGTGGGAGATTTTTAATTAAGAAAATTAGAAGTTATTCATGGAGAAGCTTTTACTCCCCTTAGGAAAGGGCTTTGCAGTCATTTTCACCAGCGTTAAAGGTATGCATGCATTTGAGTGGCTCAGACCAGGAGAAGTTGCCCTGGTTGATCCTGACAGAACCAAAGCTGTAGGTTGTCTAGGAATAGACTTCCTGTTCTTGTGGGTAATGTTAAACATCATAAAGATTGTGTTTAATGCTTCAGGCATGTTTTTAGGGTGGGGATAGCAGATACTACATTCCATCCTTTACCTTTTGTCCACCAGCATTATACTTCCTTCATACTGTGAAACATCACAAAATTAAGCATGACATGTGCAAAGTCTTGCACTGTGCAGCTGTAAAAGCTGGAGAATGACCATCTAGACAGCAGCCTTACAGAAACGGATTTGAGGATCCTGGTAAACAATTAGTTGAAAAAGTCAGTGATGCATCATTTTAGAAATAGAAGTGGCCTGTGTACAGGACTGCACCTGGAGAGTGTAGCCAGCAGGCTGAAGGAAGTGGTTGTTACTCTCTTTACACCTCTGTTCCAAGGCCATTTCTCTAGTACTCTGTCTAGGTCAGGGCTTCCCAGCGCAGAAGAACCACTGGGAAACCGAGGTGAGTCTAGCAGTAAACCACTGATGTGGTTGAGGGCCTGAAGTACGTGATAGGCAAGAAAAGCCTGAGATACCTGGATGTGGTCAGCCTGGAGAAGGGAATCTCATTGTTGTCCTCAACTGCCACATGTGTGGTTAGAGAGAACACAGAAGCAGATACTTCCTCGGTGCACTGCCAAGAAAGACATACAGTGGACACAGTCTATGGCAAGGAGGATTCTGACTCTTTGTGAGAGAAAAATAAAAGTACTCCTTCTGAGGATGGTCTTGCACTAGGAGAGTCACCCAGAAAGGTGATAGGCTCTTCATCCTGGGGACAAACCTTAGCCTGACAAGGCCTTCGTCACCTGATTGATGTTATCTCAGCTTGAGTAATTGGGTGGACTCTGATGTCCAGAAGTCCCTTCCAACTTGAATTTACTCTGTAGTTCAGTATATTTTTTTCCTGTGGTCACAAATGTATTTAACATCATGGCCACTCTAACAGAAAGCAGTTGTTCATACTTCTTAGAATAAAAAGCAGTATGTGAAATAGCATAATCTTCTTCTTGTCGATAAAGTAGTTCACACAAGTTATTTTTTTGATAGTCTTAGGCAGTTACCTTGGTTGTCTGGCATTTTACCACAGTCTGAACATAACTATTGACAAGCTTGTAACTAGGCTTGTAAATTAAGGGAAAGTAAAAATTTTGTGCATGTTGTTCTTCCATGTATTTAAAGAAAGCACCAGTTTCCTTGTTCCTGGCAGTGAATTGCCAGAACAGGTTTTAAGAACTTTGAACCTATGTTTTATGTCTAATGCTGTTTCTCAAGTGTGGTTTCCTTATGTCTAGTTAGCCTTGATAGCACTTGGGATATTTTAAAGCATTCCTCCATGGAGCTGTCAGAAGAGCCTGCCGTCCTTGCCTGACTGCAAGCCTGAATCATCCTTTATGAAAAATACAGGTTTAGTTGTTACACTAGATATGTTCACATATCACAAAGGATATCTATCTGGTCGGGTTTCTAATGTGCTTGTATCTGACACTGTAAGGAGTCTGGCTAAGCAGTTGCTAACAGGGTGCAACAGTCTTCCTCATAAGAGGAAGATCTAATGGGAGACACTAGCTGGGGTTTTTTGTTTCCTCTGCAAACTAAGAACTCATATGACTTACATGAAGTTGGACTTGCAACATGGTTTTAATGCTGATATTCTTGATTGATGGTAGTGGACTCAGCTAACAAAAATGAACAACAAATTCAGTGTTTCAAAATCATACTGATATATGGAAATGGTATCAATGATGAGGATAACAATGTATAAATGAGACAAAACCTAAGAAATAAGTAAATCCCTTATTAGAGGTGTTTTGTACCTAGAGGGTATCCAAAGTGGCACTTGACTCTCCTTACGATGAATTTATATCTGTATCTTTAAGTATTTTGCTTATAGCAAAACCCTTAGAAAATAATAAGATTCTTCAAAATTCTCATGTTCCTAAATGCCTGGAAGTCTGGTAGATACCCTTCTCAGAGAACATATATTGTCAGCTATGTCATGAAGGCATTCATTGACAGCCCTGTATAATGTAATGGTCCACTGCCCTTCTGGGGCAAGGACTGTGTCTGTGAGCAGTTTATAATCTCTGTTCATTTTTCAGAAGAAACTTTTCTCAAAGTATTGTGTAGTTGTTTCAGATGCTCTGGTACCTGCACACTGTGCAGGTACCTTGGGAGAAAAAGCAGATAGTGAAGTAATGGCAATACCTTTTTTGTGGACTGAGTCTTGTTGCTTAAAACTACTGAGAAATACAACTCTCCTTCTCTTATGCCCTAATTTCCTCTTTCATTTAATGGTTCAGAGACTTCACTTTTCATTTCTTACTTGTATTTAGAGAAGGCACTTTGCAGTGATGTATTTAAAACAGCAGTGCACACATGGCAGCAATGATCTTTTGTGTCAGTGGCTGTAATGTCGTTGTGCACATTGGTAATGATAGTTCTTTCTTCAAGGATATGCTTGATAACTACAGAATAAATAGTACAGAGACTTCACTGGAAAATGTGCTCCAGTAATTCACCTTCAGAGTTCTGTGGGTGACAGCTGGTGAAAGATAATGGATTATCTTTCTGCAGGAGGAAAGCATGGGCAAGACCTACTTCTTACTTCAATCTCCTTGCCCTCATCTCTTCCTCCCCCCTCATGTCCCATATAACACTTAAGAACCTGTCCTCTCCATTTTCTGGGGGACTTGGGTGGAGACTTCTTGTTATCACTTTAGTGTTTAAAAAAATAAAATAAAAAAATTTAATTGGCAAGGAAATAAATTTAGCTGTGCATAACAATTCATGGAAGAGGAAATCAACACTGTCTGCTTGTAATCTTTTAACACGTATCCAGAAATAGATTGTTGGAGAGTCATAGTATTTGTTTTAAAATTTGTAGTATTGAAATAAAAAATAAACAGGTCTGTGAATTAGAAAGGAGTGGAAAAAACATAAAGTCCAAAATGTTGGTCAATATACTACAAACATTGGTCATGCCAGACGTCTTTACCTGGTGCTTCCAGAATTTCCTGTATTTTAAGCTAAACTTTAAGTTGAGCTTTTTTGCTATAATGTCTGTTAAGAAAAAATTTGAAGGAGAGATGGAACTGATGGTACTCAAAGAAAAAAACTTCTCACATGAGATAACAAAGATCCTTGCTAGACTTGGTGGTTTTGATCTGTTCAAGTGTGTTCACATAAGAAAGGTGAGACTCCAGAGTGACTTCTTGCTTCCTTGAAAATACATTTCTTATAGAGTTGCTCTTCAGAAAAGAGTAATTCCTTAAATTTTGATGTCATATCATACAGTTGTAAATGCTCCTGATTCCTTTTTTTCCTTTCTTTAAATCGCAGCTGAATAGTCAGTCAGGAGTGAGCTTTTGCCAACAACTGCACAAACTACTCCACTATTGTAAAATTCCTTAAAATAATTATGTGCATTTTTGTTCCTGTGTAAGAGTAATGACTGGTGCAGTCTGAGCACAGTAATAGGCATAGTGACAAAGTGACCCTTGCTGCTCATGCAGACAATACAGTGGAATAGTTTAGCACATGACTGTTCCTTCTTTTTTGTCATGACTGATACTTGTTTTGAAAGATGTTATGGGCCTAGATTTTTTTTTAATGATACTTCTGTGGGCTTGGTTTTAAAATTCAAATTATATAGGAAACAAGAGTTAAGCATCAAGAAATTATTATAAAAGTGAAATTTTGTGGCTGTTAAGGTATAAACATTAGAACAGTTGCCGGAAGTGTAGTCTTCAAGGCTTTTAATTCTTTTACAGACAATTTGATCAACAAAAAAGCAAGTTTTATTAGTAGAGTAGTTTTTCCCCTTAATGTTGTGCGACATTGGTGTCCTGCAGACCATTGCCACAGACCTGTGTTGTGTGTGTACCTGCTCATGAGAACCAGAGTGAAGCTGTATGTTACTTTAAAGACCACGAAACTACCAAGAGATTAAAAACATTTTTTGGTAAATGTCACGTTCTTGCTTGATTCATAGTGGCAATCCAAAGATGGAATAATGTATTACTGAACGAGCAGTCCTGAGCACCATTTTTATGAGGCTGGGAAAAAAAAAGAAGACCTAAGTGACATATATATGGAGTATCTTACGTAAAGTGAAGGAAAAAATCAAAGATGACAACTCTTCCAGACCTTTCCGTTAGAGAATTCCAAAGAACTTCATGGAAGAAAAGGACTGCATAGCTTCAGCTCCGCAATACTAGTATCAAAAATGAACCTAGCTTGTCTGAACTACCGTATCAAGGTTGAAGAGTTTGACAGTCTTTATAAGATTGTGGTTTGGGACCGAATGTGTTTTTAAAGTGAGTCGATGGAAGTGGAAAATATTACTTAAGAGCTAAAACAATCATGAAATGGGCAAAGAACCCAAGGTTTACTTAGACAACACTGGAGACAAATTAGTAAAGGAAAATATTAAATTCTATATGGAAGAAGGGAATGGGGTATAACTAAAATGATGCATGAGAAAGTAGAAGGGCAACCATTTGGTTTTTCTCTGTGTAAATATGATGTCTATACTAGTTTGCAGTTGCATTGAAGTAGATTAAAACATTTTGTAGTTGACTGAACTTCCTTGGTTTTCTGTTTGTGGTCACTTCTTCTGCTTGTGGTCTCCTCAGAGGCCGAATACTGTCAGAAGATTTCTGGAAAGAAGTTATGCATCTTTACTGGTTCCTACTCTGGAGATGGGCAGTTGTAGAAGCACATCTACACCAGTAGGGTTTTCCAGCTGCATCTGTACTGGCATGCAGATGCTCATCCTGGTGTTGCATAGGAGCTTCCAAATGTTTGGTTGTTATTTCCAAGTATGAGGAAAGAAAAAGGCTGGAAGCCAACGGAATGGAGCCTGAGGTATAGATGAAGATTTGGGATTGCCAGCCTACTACAAGCTTGTTCGGAATGTACTAGTACTTGATTTTCTGTTTTGAAATCAACACACCTGTCTAGATGGGCTGTAAATGAGGAAGAAAGGAAGGAATTCTCTGCTTAAATGCATGGAAATAAGCATTATTTCTTATCAGTCTTAAACTAAAAGGATCATGCCTGTAGTGTTTATTAAACAAAAATGGCATGTGAATAATGTTACACTTTAAGTAAAGAGGCGGGTACAAAACTGAAAATTTGTGTTTAAAACGACAAGCTTAAAAACAGGATGTTCCATCAGATACTGTATCTGATATAAAAACTTTTTGGGATGATCCTCACTTGATATGCCTATCTTGAAAAGCTGAGGAACAAGATGTAGAGGTGAGACGAGATATTTACAGTTGTGAGTATATCACGATTGGACAGATTTCTGTTCCCTGTTGGTTTTAAGAATATGCAGGAAAGAGGGAGCAGCTAGAACCCAGGGATTTTGGACTGCTGCTGATCATGCTGGAATGTACAGTAACGGGAGGTGTGCTCTGGATTGGAATGGTAGTGTGGAGGATATACGATTCCAGGAGCCTACAGGAGATTTGGGAATGCCTAGAAGCGTGTCCATTAAACAGCATGTCATGTGGGCAGGCAGTCTTTTGAGAGCTTTCCTAAAATCATGATCCAGAAACAGGATTTAAGAATTTCTGAAAGATATCACAGAGAAAATGTTAGGAAATGATGGGCTATAAATACTAAACAAAACCAAAACTGTTCTTTGATACACAAAATACTGAGATAAGGGGAAAGAGCTTATTCACTGTACTGTACATAAATTAGCAAAAATTTGGATAGGAAAGCATGATAAAAATACAGAATGAGGGGGAGAGAAGAAGGAAGAACTTCATCCTGCCTGTACAAGAGAAAGCTGAATTTATAATGCTTGGAGACTTGGAAATGTCTCTAGGAAGAGGCATGGTGTTCTGTTTTTAGATTCTTGTTCCATATGCTTTGCATATACATGTGATGTTAAAGCTCTTTAGTCATACTCTAAATCAGTTAGATTTTAAAAATTCACTCTTAAGTGTTCCAAGATTTGCCTCCCCTAAGAATGACTTTTTGATTTGAAGGAGAGTTTAAAAATTGGAACCTGTGTAAACTGTCATGTGTCTAAAATTCTAAATTATCATTTATCCAAAATGTTTTGTTTCATGGCTGTTCGCTGTCTGTTCAAAAACCAAACCCTGCTTCAAATGGATTTTTTCTTATTTATTAGCAGAAGTTATGGGCTTGGTCAGTTTGAAACTTCAGAATAATTAGCTGATGCTAGCAAGCTGACAACTTAAATGGGCAATATTCTAAAACTGAATTCTGTAGGCTTCTTGGTTTATTTCATTGGTAATTAAAATTTTTGGTGGGGTTTTTTTTTTAGCCATGAGCACTTAAAAAAATCTGTACTACTAATGATTCATTATCATACAGTTTGACTCCATTTTTTGAAAACTGCATCTAAGGCCAGGGGTAGGATTTTCTCAGCTTCCATTAGATTCTCCCCATCCCCCACGCCTGGTAAAAATTTAGACCTTTCTTATCCATTTTAAATTTTAACTGTATTATGTGGAAAGCCTGGAAATAGATATAGACAAGTTTTGAAATATGCTGAGGCAGTGTCAGACATTAAGGAGAAGTTGCACAGTGAAATTAGAAGCATGTTGCCATATCTGGGTAAAGTTTTCATCACACCTTGAAAGGCTGAGGGTGTATTTTCCCTTTCAATTCTCTTTACATCCTGTCTGAGCAAGTAATTATCAGGAAGCATCCTGATATGCCCTGCGGAGATGTGCTTACCTTCTGAATACCCCAAACCCCAGTGATTTTTCTGTTACAGGCAGCTCGCCATGCTTGCCCTGAGTTTTGTTGGTAGTGACCTTTAGCCCTTAAGAGTCAGTGAAAATAGTGCTATCACACCTTGAAAGGCTGATGCTTGTTACCAGCCGGTGGTATTGGAATGAGTAGCACAAGACAGAATAGCTTTGGCTCTAGATTCCTGATCTAGAGAGGGAACTGAAGAAGTGAGAGTATTTGTAATAATTAAAAAACCACTCTGAGCCATCCACTACAATGTGTAGCAAATCTCAGCATGGGACTTGTTAGTATTCTCTGCAGATTTAAAGGCAATTCCTCTCTTCTCTGCTTCTGGGTAACTTGAGCTACTCCAAAGATTCTTGTGCCTGGTTACAGTAATTGCTTGTTGCATGTCTTCATGGCCTTTTCCTACGGCAAAAATCTGACTTGCAGTGACCTTTTAATTAGATCTCAAGCTCCAGGCAAGTTTTGAAACAGTGTGAGTAATGTCTGAGAAAATGTCCTCCTGCCCGCTGCCATTTAGAAGGAAGTGGGGTGAAGAGAAAGATGTGCCACACCTGTTCATAAAGTAGCTGTTGCTACCTGAACTCTTGAAATTGAAAAACAGCTCAGGTAGTGTAGTGTTGCAGCCTTGAGCCATCAAAAAAAAAAAAAAAAGTCAGGTGCAGTTCTTGAGCACTGTAAGCTCACCTAATTGTCCCATCCCCTTAGTCTTGTATTTCCTAGTTTATTTGATCTTGTTGGGAATCGAAGTGTCAGGCGAAAGGTAATTGTCATTTGGCTGTGCTTCCTTATCCAGCTTTCTGTGGTGCTTGCTGTGTGTTAGCAGCAAGACCTGCCACCTCTGCAGCAGCCAGACGCGGTGCAGCCACTGCGTGGGCAGCTCTTCACACCCTGTGCCACTTAAGACAGTGGCTTCTGAAGAAATGCTCCGCTCCTTTTCCCTCCTTGCTTGTGCTGGCCTAGCAGCCTCTCCCGACACTTCAGCGATGATGATTCAATTTGTTCAGCTACAGGTTGATCGTTGTGTTTTGTGTCCTGGTAGCTTGGGATCCTGCCGGTTTAGTGAGTAGAGTCAGGTCAGTGAGGTGAGACCAGCTGGGTTTGTTGGAGCTGATAGAAGGAAGAGAGCAAATCTGTGGAACTGCCCCTCTGGTCGCAGCAATTGTTGTGTCATTGAACTATGTTACTTCACTCTAAATTTATAAGAAGAGAAAAGGGATGCATCATAAGGTGGATTTCACTCCTGTCACTGGACGTTCATTTGTGTATGGTGCTTTGGCAACAAGAACTTACTGGAAACCTCTAAGCTCTAAAAATAAAGGAGGTGGCATGTGGTAAATACAGCACCAGTGTAAAGTATAAATTGTTCTGTTACATATGCATGTATTATGTTTATAGTAACTTGAGAGAAAATCTTGTGAATATCTGGAGGAAAAAAATGTGCATTTACTGTAAGTGATTGATAAAATAGCTATGCTGCTCTCTTCTTAAGTTTTACTTCTAAGATGAAATAAAGCATGCAGTCAGGAACTAGAACTCTGATCATACATTGATGATGTAAGTGGTAGCTTTATTAATGTATGTATGCTTATAGCAGCACAATGTGGTCATCACATTGGAATTGTTTTATTTCTTACGACATGCAAGAGGTGCTGGGTCTGATGAAATATAGTTTCATACTATGTTATTGAAATTTGGGTGAGCTCAAATTTGAGATTTTCTTAATCTACTTTGAAACCATCTGAAAAATATAAAAATTTTTTTCTGAGCAGTTGTAATTCTCAGGCTATTCTACAAAAAATTAACTGTGGTTTTAAGATTATTCAGTATGCACTAAAGTAAGGGGATTTTAGCAATATTTACAACGTTGTTATGGAATAAAAGAAATGGAATTATTGAAATTTTACTGTTTGGAACTAGTGATTCATGTAAACCCCCTGAAACAATTTTTCCATTACTGATGTGCTTCAATATGTGATTGCTGTTTGCTGTGGCTTAAAAGGCCTCTCCAACACCTGCAAAATCTGGCCCTGAACTAAGAGTACAGAAAAATTGGGGTACAAATCAAGCTAAATTAAACAGATACTGCATTCTGTGGTGCTTCTTAAAATGTTTTGATGTGTGTTTTGGAAGAGCCTATCCAACTGTGGTGTAGGTTGACTAGAAACAGGCTCTGGTATAGCCACTTCCATGGTTGCTGCACTCCTTGCCACATTCACTTCAATTCCGAAAGCCATTTTGCCCTTCTCCAGCCTCATCCTGCTTCCCTGCCGTGGGCTGGGGCTCCAGTGTCGCAGCTGTGTGGGAGTCACGTTGGCTGAATGGTTTGGTGGGAGGGAGTGGAATAGGACAGACAAGTTAGCTGTTGCCTGGAAATGTTTCCTGGTTTGACATACCATGTGAAGGCTGATGATGATCCAAACAATAGACTGGAGTGTGGTGGGAAGGAACAAGGGGGAACTCCTTCAGCAGTAGAATTTCCTGGATTGAAGTGGTCATGTAGCTCCCTATTCAGTTGTCTCAAATGTCTGGGATGTCAAGGAAAATCTGTATATGGCTTGATGTACATCTGTCTTCCAGGCTGAGTATTATCATCTTGAGGAAAATAAAAGGAATGAAGATGAAGTTTATGAAGGTATTGGATAGCAACAGTTACATAAGAGCAGAAAAGTTTCTTTACTGTGGAATAGTAACCTTCTCTTTGCATTTTTTTAGCAAGACTTAAGAATAAGTAAAGTACCATCTTTGAAAACCTTATGAAATTTGAGGAGAAGCAAGATCCATTTGTTTCAGTCTCTGCAGAAAGTGCCAACTTGCAGACATTGTTGGACTGCTGCTCAGTATTTTAGTCAGTGAAGGTTCTAAGGTTGAAGAGGCTGACGTACCACTAGGGAATCCATGGTTGGTGTATAGTCTGATGAAAGAGCTGGGAATCTTATGGAAAACCTTAGGAAAAGTTTAGAGAAACCTGCTAGCTTTTCCTCTCCCAAACAAATGTGGCAACTTGGAAAGAGGTATGAAAAGCTGGACTACCAAGTGCAGTCAGGAGCACTGTTTCTCTAGGGGCTTTCTTCATTCTTCCATGAGAGTTGGGCTAGAATTTAATCTCAGACTGCTGAGTGTTTTCTGAAATGCCCTTAGGGGTACTTATAAAGGTGCAGGCTTTCTTGTCCAGTCTTTCTTCCTGCCTAGAAAAGTCTATGTCCTGACAGTGGTATCTGGAAATACAACATTTTGTGAAGTTTCACCAGGTTTGTGTGCATAGTAAGTCGCTTCTGGCTTTCCCAAAGTAACTGCTATTTACAGTCACGTTTTTCTTCAGTGTTAGTACTAACAATTCCATCTTCCAAGATCAACTTCAATATTAATAAATAAATAAGACAAACCCTGCCCGAATTGGTTCTAGAAACCAAGTTGTAATTCCCTAAATTTGGGTCATTCGGTGACAGTAGCATGAGTAAAATGAGAAATTAGGCAGTGAGCTTCACTCTCTGTTTGATACAGATGTAAGCCTCCTCTCCTTGTACTTGCATCCCTTGTAGTATTAGCACACACCATGTCTGACTGGCATGTGGTTTTTATTTTATCTATTATTTTTCCTTTGGTAAATGAAAGTCTTGCATATATATCAGTACAGTAAATAGTCATTTGGTATGTTTCTTTGGATGTGTGAGCCAACACTTACTTCCTCTAACCTGCTAGAACTCTGTTTCTGTTTAGTTCTCAAAGACACGCAGTGGCCTTGGCAGGAGTTAAATTGGCAATTTAATTTGTCACTTGGACTACTGGAAACCATCTGTGTGTTCCTCAGTACTTGTCTGTACAATCCTTGAGTATTTTCTTTGATGTCCTTTCATTGTAAACATGGCAAGCAGTGAATGGGCTGGGCAGGCAGATAGCCAGCTATTAAGTGTTTGTGGTAACAGTCATCAGCGAGCTGGCATATTGCTGCTGATTGAGTCCTTCTGTGTGGCGCCTGCTTTTGGGGCTTGCCACACAAAAAGAGTAACAGTGAACACAGATGATGTTTCAAGGTAAATGCCTTGCTCTTCTGTTGGCAAATTTAGCAACACTAATAGGATCAACATCAGAACTACTACTTGATATTTTTCTTCAAAGCCTTTCCCAATGCGTTAGCCGTTAGCTTGGTGATAAATTTTTCATGCAGTTATTGCAGACTAGTGTACAAATTTCAAATGCCACAATCAGTTCTTGTAACTGATAAAGCCAGTTATGGAGCAAGATGCTGAAGCTATGAACACTCGGTCTTGGTTCACGCCTAAAATTAATGATGTTTTTATCCTTTTGAACCTTTGAGGGGTTTTGCATGTAATTATCTAATCCAAACGTTATCCAAATTCATAGTTAAGTGTCAGCAAGGTATCTGATTGAAGGTGCTCAGATATCCTTCTACGTCAGAAAACTTTAATGAACATGAAGCAAAATCCATAATTGGCTGCAAATGGATACCTTTGTGCAATCGTTCTTCAGAAAACCTGAAGGTTTTTTAAGCATTTGTATACCAAATAAAGACGAACAATTCGATATTTAACTTAATAATTAGTTGCCACCTTCTGTCTTGAAAAATCAGCTTCAAGAAGACTCAGACTTTCTTACTATTGTGTTCATGTATATGTTTGTTTCTACTGGCATTTTAGTTCTGATTAATACTGTTAGAAGAGAACAGTGCCAGCCACTATAAAACTGGATGGCCTTGCTCAGGGAATAAAGAGGACTCTGACAGCGTGTGAAGCAGTGCTGTAGCAATAGGCTGTTCTGCAAGGTCTGTAGGCACTTTGCAAAAGGTAACCAGGTTGTGCTTCTCTGGTTTTAAAGCCAGTGGAGTTTGTGTCATTGTAGTGATAACCAGCGTCTTGCATCACTCTATTGGTCCAATGTTGATGAGTGATGAAGAATTGGATCATTGGGCAAGAGGCAGATGGAGCAAGTGAAGTATGTATGTTATAAAAACAGGAGGGAGGGCATGGCAGAAGTCAAAGGCCCAGCAGAAAATGTGTCAGAGAACACAGAATGTATCACCTTTGACTTGTAAACAGCAGAACTTCGATGAAGTTTTGTCTTCCTGTAGAATTTGCATTTATCTCCTTTACTAGGCTCAGTGGAATAAGCCCCCCTGCCCTTCCTACTGCATGACATTCCCTTTTCTGCTGCACACTTCCTTTCTTCCCTCTTCTTTGCAGTATTGTGCCACTGTCCCTGCATGACTGTGGACAGTGAAGTATGTCTGCTCTGCACCTGGGTGTGTGCTGGCTGCCAGCTAAGCAGGTGACTGCTGTATTCCTGCTGCCACCTTTCCCTTACTGGAGGTGAAACTGTGGGTGTCTCCCATTCACTGCCATTTTTTAAATAAAACTTGTAGCAACTTGGTATCTTTCGACAACTTCAGTGAAATTTGGTAAAGGGTCTTTATAGGGATTTAAAGGTACTGGGTGAGAGGAATGGCCTCAGATTGCCCAACAGTGTGATCGCACATACCTTATTTCCTTAGGAAACCAGACTGAAAAAAAGTGTTCGCAGAGGTAGACAGTAAGAGGAAACAGGCCAGCACAGGAAAAGGGAAGCAAGGATCTATATTTGGAAAACTTAAAACTGGAGTCAGCATAGAATAGAAGAACAAAAAAATTCTCATTTCTAAAATACAGGGAAAATTTCACAATTTGTTACAAGAGGATTGTACTTCTTTAAAACTCAAGTGTGGGTTGTTACAGGTATTTATCACCTTAGTAAGCAGGTTGGGGCTACCTGGGTGTGGGTATCTCCCAAGACATGTGTACAAGCACTAACTTGTTAAACCTGCCAGCCTGCTGTTTTAGTAGCAATATCATATGAACGCTGTTTCTTTGAAAAGGGTGCACAAAGGGCACACACGTTACTTGATTTCTAGAATGTAAGTTAAGAGGGGTGGCTGAGGGAAAGGGTAAAATTTGCTGCTCTTTCATGTCTTTCCTCCAAAGAAAACATCTTAAATAAAATACTGGATCTACCTGGTGGGAGTATGGCTCCACAGACAGTTATCTGTGTCATTTTGTTTTTCCCTGACATTAATATTTTGCAATTCACATAGTTTCCTACCACAATGTTTTGTAGAGAGGATAAGGAGATAAAGGAAGCATTGGTGGCAGATGAATTTCTGTCTTACCAGACAGTTTGGACATACCTTCAGGGTAGATCCACCTGAATGTTGTTATCATGTTATATAATGACTTAAACCCCAAATCACTCACAGGATCAGTTCCGAACTGACGTAGGCAGTCTAGTACATGAATAGGTTGTCCACAGAGCCCATGGAGTCTCCATTTTTGGAAGTTTTTGAAACCTGACCAAGCAGAACCATGAGTAACCTGGTCTGAAATCAATATTGACTGTGATTTGAACAGAAGATTGGATTAGACACCAACTAGTCCCTTTCAACCTGAATTCTGTGTATTATTTTCTTGCAGTTGTCACATTCATTTAAAACTTGGAGCTGCCAATGATACAAAACATCAGATGTTCCTGAACATTTGGCAGCTTCAGCTAAGTGATATTTGTGAATTTCTGGAAATGTGTACTGCCTAACAAAATATGGAGGAGTCCTCAAATGAGAGTCCTGGGGTAACTCCACCACTGAAGCTGCAGTGATTATAACCCAGTGAGACGTCTTTTGCCCACTGCAATATAAGGGTGTTAGCTTTTGCAATTCCAGATGGTAAATTACTGACATAAATTGAATGATTCAGAATATGAACAGAAAGTAAAAATTCAAAACATACCTTGACACTTCTCATTTTTAACCACATTCTAGGTGGGAGGAGTTAACCTGTTATTTTTTGAGGGTGATGTTGACAATACTGCGATCCTTCCCTGACCTGCTTTCAGAAATGAGAGGAAATTTGACATATGAGGCCATGGTGCACCCATTCCTGGGGTCGCAGTGCAGAGTGCCCAGTCTCCTGTGTTAGATCATCTCCGCTGGCATTTCCTGCAGCTTTCAGTCATTCTGAAACTGCCTCGAAATATATTCTATCAGGTGGCATAATACAGCTTAACTGCAGTGTAGATGCACCAGCTCTCAAACCTAAATCACAAACCTTTTTACCTGTGACTGTGCTTTAAATTATGTTTTTGAATTATTCAAATTGATGTTTTCTTTTTGTGTAAACAAAATATCCTAATCCCATCTATCAGTGGAAGAGGAGAATATGACCAGAATAGAATTTGTGTGTGGAGAATTATGTCTTTCATATGTACCCTGGTTTTCAATGAAGAAATAAATGCTGGCGTTTCACTTCCCATTATGAATCAAAACATCAACTGTTACTGTTTTGTATTATTTTCTTGAGAGCATACATTACTTGGCTTCTTAAAATTAGTTGTTTGGGTTTGGTTCTTTTTTCTTGCCTGGTGTTATGGAAAACACCCTTCTTCCCAACCAGAATAAGTACAATAATGCAAAATCAGCTTGAGAGAAAAGGCAATGATGCATACAAAGATATTGCACATAGAATGTCTATCCCAAATTCTGATTACATCCTCACAGTCATGAATAAACAAACTCTTGCAATTACTCTCAGCTAATGTTACCCTGACAACTGTGTGTATATATAACAAAATTCAGTAATCACTGCCAACAAAACCCCCACTACAGCTAATGCTTCTGTTTGCCAGGATGAAATACTTTCATTAAGGATTAAATCAACTCCAGATCATAAGTTCTGCCCTCAATATTAGGATCAAAAGTAATTATTCATTCCAGTATATGGAGATAGGTTTGGTTTGAGTTCCCTATTTATCAAATAGTGATGCGTAAAAGGAGAAGCTGGAGCTCTTTTTACCAGTTAGGTAGTGATAAATCACTTGGCATTGTTCTGGCAAGCACAGTGGACACAATCTGTCTCTGATGCTTTTTGGTACAAGTTTCTCGTCACTCAGTTGTCTGCCATGTGTGCCTGCTACTGATCAGCATATTTGCAGATTGAGGAACAGCAGTCTGCTGGGACAACTGCAGGAAAGCAAAATGGAAATATTTTTTGATTTCACTTACTAAGAGATAGAAATTGTGGAATCCAGTACTTAAATGGAGCAGGTCCCATCGTGTAAACAGGGTTCTGCTTCAAAATGCCAATAAAGTATATATCAGTTTAAATAAATTGCTGGTCTGTTGCCTCCTCTGAGCTCTGATCTGCTCTGTAACTGCTGTTGTAGTCTCTGATCATGGGATTCTGTTGACACTCAGTTTTATTTTCAAGTTATATTTACTTTTAAGGAATCTTAGATGCCTTGACAGAGACTCGAATTTTTTCCAGTTCAGGGGAAGTCCTGCCAAGTTTAAAATTTTTCTGTACATTCAGATGTTCATGTTTGGTGCTTTCTAAGAGAGACCCCTGAAGCTGCAGTGTTTCTGAACACCAACACCTGCTAAATACTAAAGGCAAACATTAGTTAAGTATACAAATGGCTTGTAAAAATAGTAACATCCTTCTAGGAGTGAATATTTCTTTTAATTTACATATGTTAAACTAGTTGATTTTAATAACTAGTACTTCAGTTGACCAAATGAGATGGAAAAAAGCAGGACAAACCCAGGACTCTTAAAGATTTTAACAGAAATTGTGGTCAGGAAAATGAGGGCTGCTCATCCTCCTTCAAGGATACGATTTCTAGAAAGATAGCAGTAATGCCCTTCCCTGCGGACAGTATTTCTTCTGTTTACTGAAACTGAAGTATATGCTCTGCTTGATACATAATATTTATTAATATTAAAATACAAAACGAATCAAACTAATTTGCCTTTATACAACTTTATGCGTTTCTAAACTGAATTCCAGTTTTAGTGGTGTGAAGTTTGATACAGTTCCAAGCGGGGAAATTTGTAGATGAAATAATAAAATATTTTGTCACCAGTCAACAGAAATGTAAAATATAAGGTTTTTTGAGTGTACAAGACAGCTTGAGCTTTGATGTTTGTGTCTTCTGGCTTTGAAAGTTGCTTGTGATCAACTTACAGCAGCAGGACTTTTTATACTTAAGCCAGTTATTTTATTGCCCAGAGAAGTTGTGGATGCTCCATCCCTGGAAGTGTTCAAGGCCAGGCTGGATGGGACTCTGAACAACCTGGTCTAGTAGAAGGTGTTCCTGCCCATGGCAGGGGGCTTGGAACTGGATGATCTTAAAGGTCCCCTCCAACCCAAACCATTCTGTGATTCTCTGATTTTGATTTTCTGTTTACTTAGTAGAATTATTGCTAAAATTTGCTATTTATTTAAAACAGAAGTTATTATTGGGTTACTGCCCTCCAAAAATAAATACTAGCTTTCATTTCCCCTCGTATTTTAATAACAGAAGTGGGTCTTCTGCAAAATTATTTCAATAACCTGCATTCTGTAGTAGCAAACCCATACTTAATATGGGAACTTCCATGTTTATTTCCTGTCAGCAGTTGTGTTTCCTCAGTCTGTGTTCATTTGATGGGAAGGAGGTGAGACAACCTTGCAAAATAGCTGATAATACTATTGCTGATAGCTGTGATATATTACTTGTACAGGTGTCTGATTGGACTGGTATAGGTCTCTAACTGGTTTGAGGTGGTGGTGCTGGGGAAGGTTGGTGGAAACAATTTTGGGTTTGAGGTGATAATCTCAGTGGCCTTGTGGTGAGGGAAAGTGTGGTAGGCATTTCTGCCCAGCTGAAATAGGAAGTCCAGCAGAAAATCTAGTAGAGTCTCATTCTTTAAATTTCATACCTTGGATAGACAAGAAACTCTCAGTGAAAGGGGTATTACTGCTGGAGGAAACATTTTCAGGAACACCCTCCTAAGTACAAAGAAGGAATATGGCTGTTCTTTAGTATAGCTGTTGATTCATTATTTTAGCAATTATGGTTTTTTGCTGAGAGGTTTTCAGATGTTCTTGGTTAGACTTCATAATGATATTTTCAGTCTCCAGTTCAGACTTCTGTATCTCTGTGTGGTTGTAAGGTTTGGTTTGTTTGTGTTAGCATCTGAGGTACACCATCAAGGCAGTGACCCCTCTTGTAGGAATTCTGTTTGGCGTATAACTTGCTAGCTTAATCATAATGTGAGGTGAGCTAAAGCAGGAGTCTGGGCTGAATCACCAGTAGTAGTTCTGTGATGTTTTATTCAGTTACAGATGGGAAAAAATGCATGTGTGGGAAAACTTTGGTCTTTTTAGTCTAATAGTGTTTGTGATGGGGTGAAGAGCAGCACTCTTTTTGTGCTTAGTTTGAAGAGTAAACTGCTGCTGTGCTAGTGCAAACTCACCCATTTGCAGTTTGCTTGCACTTGGACCACTGTTTATCCTTATTGATCAGAGCAGTGACTTGTAAAAAATGTTCTATCTAAATAGTGATCCACATGCTGTGATTTGCTGGAAATAAAGGAAGTATTTTGAATGGGATCTGGAGAGTAGAAAACTGATGGATCTGCAGGTATCCACCAGATATTTTGAGAAATGTGGGACCATCAGAACAAAGTAAGTGTAAGTTAGTTAATGTCTGGACATTTTTTTAGATTGTGGCCCTTCAGTACTTGGTGTAATTGCGATCTGGTGAATGTTGCTTAACAGAAAAGATAGTTCAAAGTAAAAACCTTAAATTAGCCACAGATCTTGTGGGAAATGGTTTCACTGCTGTTGAATAGAGACATCTATCTCTTGAGATGGGTTGTTAAAGCTTTAGCTGGTACTAGCTGAAATAATAAAAAGTAAAGCTGCACTCCTCTTAAGAAGAGAATTAATCTAGTGCCTGCAGGATAGGACAGATTGTCCATAGGGTTTACCAATAGTGAATGAGCCCCCTTTTTCACATGGTCCTTCACTGATTCACAAAACCCTAAAGAAGGGGGGGGAATCCTTCTGAAAGACCACTTTGCTCTATATTCTTACTAGCAGCAAGGCAGAACCATTCATGCAATTGAACTTTTAAAAAAATTTAATGGCTAATTAAATAGTGTAATTAACTTTTTTTTCTTCTGTAGTTTTAATAGTTGAAAATCTGCTATTGCTCTGGATATGCGATGAGTATTTTTGACCTCCAGTTTATGGGTTGGATTGCCATGTTTCTCTTTATAATTGAATTTTCTTTTTTTCTTTTTGTTAAACAGCAAAACCATTTACAAAATTGGTAAAGGAAATGCAACTCCATCGCGATGACTTTGAAATTATAAAAGTGATCGGAAGAGGTGCATTTGGAGAGGTAAGAGATTTTTACTTTCAGTTGTAGTAATAAAAGTTTCATCACTTGTGCATCTGATTTCCTGTTACAGCTGACCTGAGGACAGAAGGTTCACACAGACGTGTTAAAATACTTCCAAATGTGGGATGTAGCTAGGTACCCAGTACAAGGTCCCTTTGAAGCAGGTTATTCAGTGGCCAGGTGTGCCATTTCTGTGACTGCCTTTCTGACTTCAATGTAACCAAACAAGTGTCTCTTGGATGTGTGTATGAACGGGGTGGTCCCACCTAGCAGCTGCACAGCTGAATTTGGGATCTCTTCTCCCACTTGCCATATGCACTGCTCAGTGCTGCTCTAATTTAACACAGAACTGGGCCGCTTCTATGGTAGGGGCGCGGAGGCTGCTCCACCCATCTGCCTGTCTCTGTAGCAATCTGGTAATGCAGAGAGACGCATTTGGCTGCCTCAAAGGCTGTTCCCTGTCATCTTTGAAGATCAAAGGCTGCTGGATCTGTTTTTTGGACAGCAAGTTGAGTCATGCTGGGATGATAGGAACGCCTTGTGTTTGAGGACTCGCCAGTC